>BMAO01019914.1:0-45616 GCA_019973975.1 Trichonephila clavata | reverse complement strand
CTTGCCCTTCCATGTCCGAGAAATCGATTATTACGATAGTGTAGGTTGATAGTCTGGTCAGGCATCACGTTGGATGGCCGCACACACCTCAATGTGTTTGAAAGAGACACTGTGACTGCTATGAGACATAAGAATGAAGTCTTGGGGCCCTTCGTTGTTTATTATTGAATTATATCAGCCCTATGAACATCCAAATTTTATTAAAATCTGTCCGTAATTCTAGAAATAATCGACAAAATCTAAAAATTCTCTTAGTTTTGAAGTTGTAATTTGTTATCAGTACGCTATGCTATAAACAGCTTTTGCGCGGTCTTTAAATCATACCAAAGAAGATTTTAGGCCAGTAATTTACAATCCATTGGTACGATTTAAAAAAATCACCAACATGGCACGCAATTGCATGTTCGCCTCTGGAGTAACAACCACTCCAGAAGACTTAATGCAAGAGCGTGAAATTCAAGGTGGCGGAAAAGTGAAATAATCAGGAAAAAGTATTAAAAAAAGTTTTAAAACTTAAATTCGTTAGCGAAGAATTAATTAAAAACTAAATAAAAATTAATTTTAGGCAATTAATTAAAATTATTTAATTAATTAAAATTGAAAAATTAAAATACACTATTTTTAAAACTATCATTTACTGCCTTTTTACCCTTACTTTCTCTCAATTTCATATTTTCCCCCACAGTTCTGACATGCATACGACGATCCAATTAAACCGTCTTTCATGCAAAATTCTAACACAGTTTTCTTTCCTAACTTAGACAACATAGCTAAAAACCCTTTCAGAATACCCGGCATACTTCAAAATACATTCATTTTTTATGTTTGCAACAATACTAATATCTTTAGTGGCCATTGGGAGTGTGTAAAAATTTATGTGAAGAAAAAGAAATTTACCTTGAAGAAAAAACGTATCCACACCTGATGAATGAAGCCCAAAATACAATCTGTCAAATATTCAACAAAATGTTCCTCGAAAAAGTGGTCTCAGAAATGCGATGGAACTACAACTCAAACTGTGTGGAAATGTTTAAACTTCAGAAAAAATTGAACTAAAATCGTTTGCAATTAATAGGGGATACTACCATAAAAATTATTTTACATACGAGAAAATAATAATAATATAATATACATCACAATAGTGGAAATAAAAACGTAAGAAATAATTTTACAAAAAAGAATAAATTACAAAAAATAGTAATAAAAAAATAAAAATAATGCTGGCAACCACAGAACCGTACGCGCGCGCCGAATTCTACAAAAGTATTCTCATCTAAAAAGCGTACTTGGCATGTGCGAAAATGTGCCTAGAGATCTTTCCTTCATAGCTAAGAAGTCGCTTGGTCGCCACAATTAGCGAGTTTATCAATCTCGGGAGAAGCTCAAAAACAAATCGTGCCAACCAATGGCCGATTTTGCAATTTAACCGAAAATTTAAATAAATGGCTTATTCCTGACAAAAGTATTTAATTTAATAGATTTTTAAAAAAATGTACTTACTTTTTTGTGGAAAACAAATTTAAAAATGTACGAATACCAGGATTTACAATAAAATATGAGGAATTAAGAAAAATACTGGGCAAAAAAAGGAATGTGTGTGTGTTGGGGGGGGGATAAAAATAAAATAATTGTTTACAAAATACCGAGTTTTTATGATTTCCATCGCATGAAGAATGTTTAAAAATTCATGGGGAAAAAATTGAAATAACGCAAAGCGAAAGCTCACAATTTGCTGCGAATGAAAAAAAAAGCATTATACCTGATAGATATTGTGGCTTTTCAAATTTGCACTGTAAGATTCGTAATAAAACATGTAACCACCAAATTTCTTATCCTGCTTGCATAAATTTTCATTTCGTTTGTTTACTTATCACATTTCATGACGACTACAACAAGTGTTAATCAAGAATGAGAGGAGGTAACTCTTAGAAAACAAAATAGACCGAAAAGGTGAATTTGGCAATCATTTTGGTCCATAAAAATTGATATTTCCTCATATTCTACTAAAAAAGATTTTGATACTTATCAATAATGTTCAAAGTTGAAAGCTGCAATCTAGACAACGTTAAGTATGCAAGCAGTTAAATTTGTAAAAATATCGAATTAAAATTGTCTGAAATTATGAGTTACTGCCATAAAAATAAACCTAAATGAGTTACTGTTCAATTCTTTGCTTATTTAAAAAAAAAGCCCTATGTACAACAAAATATTTGGCATTATCCTGAACGCAGCAAATCATTATTATGCAATTTTTTGTAATTTTTCATTTATTATAATTATTTGAAATGTGGTCCATTATTTATGGGAGATAGCTCATTCCATTCGGTAAGGTTGTACCCGCGGCGCAGCTGATTGTAAATGATCAGAAACTCGTGGTCGGAGTTGTCTGAGAGTGGTTTTAAAACCTAGTGCCCCTCGTGTGTGAAGGACGATGTATGTTAAATTTGTTCAAGGTTTTGTCTTTCGCGTGATGGCAAAGTCTGGAGCGTGGAGGCCTCCTCAGATGTCGTCCTCGTAGCTTAACAGAGATTCAAATTTCTAGGTCAATCACCAGTAACCTTCGTGTAGTTTTATAGTGTGACTTAAATTAAAATCAAATCAAATCTATGATGTTGGTGCACTTTTCAAATCCTCTGTAAATGAAAATAAAAAATTGTATGAATGGAGTAAATTCATGTGACGTCACGATCACGTGAAAACTGTGTCACGTGATTACGCTGCCGGTTGTTTACTGTTATAGCTACGATTATTTTGTTATTTTAGTTTAACATTATAATTTTTAAACGTCTTATTTTGCTTAAATGGTTGCTTCACAAGAAAAGAAAATGATTAGTGTTTGGAAAAAAAATCATTTTTTAATATCAAACAAAATTCTGAGCGTTTTTTGAACTTGTTCTCTCGTACTTGTTATTGTTACTTCATATAAGCATTGTAAGCATGTTTTGTAATTTCTATAAGCCATTAATTCAAGTGACATAAAATATATGAATTAAATGTGTACATAATTCGTGCTATGTGTTGCTGTAACTGAGTTAATAATTAATGAAAAAGCCTCTAAGTTGCATAAATTTTTTCTGTTCAAGATAGTGTTGAAATTTTTTGTAGATACTCCCAAACATATGTTCTATAAAAGTTAGTGTTGATTTCGGTCTGAGATTTCTGGTTACATGTTTAAAAAATGCTAAAATTAACATTTAAAAAAAATTGCGTTTTTTTCAAAGTTTAACAAAAAAATAATTAAAAAAAACAAACAAAAAAAACAATGAAACAGATTTTCAAATCCATACAAACTTAAGTTCACAACAATCTATTAAACATATGTCTCGTAAAATGACTAAAATTTTTTAAAATTTCAGCATTTTATAACTTTGAAAAAATTTAAATTCTTAAGTCATAGCTGGTTGAAGTGACTTTTGCTTTCAGAATCAACTTAATATACCTTATATTTTGCCTGTATATAAAAAAAGTATATTTTAAAAAGGGTACTTTTTAGCTTTAAAAACAAAGTGACTTTTGCCAATTAAAAAAAATACCTCAATTATTTATGTCTGGTTGTATATTTTTTCTTGTTTTGAAAATTCTTATTTTTGAATGCTGTGACTGAAATATATTCAATTACTTTTATGACCTGAAAATTTTATGGAATATCTAATGCAACAATCTTGTGATTCACTGTTTTTTTAAATTCACATATTTTTAAATGTTATTCATCATTTGAATTGTACAGAAATATTTGTTTTGTTTACATGATACATTTTTAATTTAATTGTGAATGGAAATTTATGCGATTTTTCATATATATATATTGTATTTTTTCCATCTGTGTTGTAAGAATAAAATTCATTTTTAATGGATAAATATTTATTACTAATCAAAAACTTTCATAAAAACTCACTCTATTATGAGATGAACAAAGAAAACTTTTTAAATAAAGTAGATCAACATGTTATAGGCCCTTCATATAAAGAAAAAAAAAGTTATTGAATTTGTTATAAAAATTGTAATGTGTGAATTTTTAATATCGTTCATACTTGCATTAATTTGTGATCCAAGTGTCGCATACCCATGCAAATCTGTATTGTGTAATGTTATTTTTACAAAAATTACAATTTTTTATAGCGATGCTTAATATAGCAAGCGCATTTAAGCTTTCTGTACACATACATGATTTAAGGCAACTTTTTAATATGCTGAAAGAGCTCTCAGCACTTGCTATAGTAACTGCAACTTAGAAAAATTATTAAAATAGTTAATACATGTAGACATAACTAAATTATTTAGCATGTATTGCAATATATCTTGTGTGTTTTCGCAGGTTTTGAAATCAGAATTAATATTTGGCATACTTCTAAATCTATCTTCTATTTGTGAAATAAATGTATCAATATTACAGTGTTACAGAAGTTTCTTCTAAATTCCTCTACGAGTTTTTTTAATAACGTGCTAAGTGATGCACACACAAAAAATTTCAGGGGGGAGGGGGTCCATCGTCGAAAGTCCCCAACTCTTATCATACCTCAAGACAACAATTGATTCTTCTGATTTTGTCAACAAAAACAGTAAAAATAAATTATTGAACTAACAATATGCTTTAATTAATAAAATAAATTAATTACAAGTACTTAATTAAATTTTACTCTTTATATATAAAAAGTCATGCTAAAAAATTTCCACTTTTAAAAGAAAATTACTAAGTAAATCAGACAGTCACAAATGGAGAATGTTATATTTTATTAGAATCATTTTAGATATCTTTATATGTATTAAGTCTTTATATGCAATACATTGTAAAAATAAAATTCATTTTCATCAAAGAACTGACCGACAATGAAATAAATTATTAATTTGAATTTTTATTGTAAGTAGGCAAACTTGATGTAAATATAATATATTTTATAGAAAATTGTAGCTTTTCATCTGTAAATACGGAAGTACTGGAAAAAATGAGAAAATTCATTCACAACATGTTTGAAATACATAAATTCACACCCGTGTGAAGAACAGGCATATAAGTATAAAGAAAAAAATTTAAGAACTTTTTATAGTATTGGTTGGTAAATCAAACCACAATTATATATATATTACAGGATCATTTTTCAAATATCCGACACTGGTATATATATAAGTCATACTATTATAAAATATGCAATTCATGAAAGCATTTCATATAATGTTTATATTCAATAAAAAAATATGAGGTGTAATTTTGCATATATTATTCACAAAATTTTAAAAATTTAAATTTTTTAAAAAAATGAAAAAATTTACACAGTAATAATTGCACATAAATATCAAGAAAACATTACAAAATTTTTTTTTTCTGTTGTAACAGAAGTTTTAAAATCTTTTGCTTCACATAATATTTAAATGATATATTTGTATGAAAAACATATGATGAAAAGAACTGAAATTATAAAATTATTAATATAAAATATTTACATGCACACATTTTACAAAAAGAATTTAAAAAAATACAGTATTATAATACCTCAGAAATATCCTGCTCCTTCCTGCTTATTAATATTTCTCTTTTTAAAACAGTTTTTTTTTTTATCAATTTGCATGCATGCTGGTATTTGGTGTTTTTCCGTCTGATTCTAAATCTTTTACGGGATTCGAGCATCACACCAAGATCATGCGAACATTTCCCCAAAGGTATATGTAATGCTTTTTGGGTCTCTCTCACAGTACTTAGAGTCCCTTTGTTGAATTCACAAATTGCTTCCATTACGGCATGTGTAACTCTGTCTTTACACACAAATAGCTTCTTTGGACACTTTGACCAAATCATGTTGTACAAACTTTCAATAGCATTTTAGATTCTGCAATTAACGCCCCTTTTCAAAAGTTCATTTGAAGCAAGCCATTGATAAAGAGAAAGGATATGTGGCAAAGGATAAGATAACTGCTTAATTCTGATGTTAGGAACTAATTTGTTTTCTTCTGTGACAGATGTATTCACAGCGTCACTACACCAACGTTTGCTGTTCATTTTAGCAGAATGATTTCTGAAATATCCATAATTACGAGGGGTGATCAGAAAAAAGGTTAAAAATAAAAAATATTTCCCCAGCAGGACAAGTGCATGCTGCACTTATAACCTAAAATTTAAAAAAAAAAGATATTAAATATTAAAGAAATAAATTCTAAAATAAGATCGTAAACTTATATAAGTTTTCGGTATTACTATTTTTGTCTACTGATTTACAAATGTTGAAAAATTTTTGCCAAGTTAATTTACGGCTTAGTTTAAATT
This sequence comes from Trichonephila clavata, assembly GCA_019973975.1. Taxonomy (NCBI): domain Eukaryota; kingdom Metazoa; phylum Arthropoda; class Arachnida; order Araneae; family Nephilidae; genus Trichonephila; species Trichonephila clavata. The sequence continues at coordinate 39,360 of BMAO01019914.1, read as the reverse complement.
AAATTATTTTATCAAAAGACCATAAGTTAAAATTTAAATAATTAAATTATAAGCATGAGAATTTTAAAAAAGTGAAAATTAACAGTTTATTTTATTTAAAAACACATCATTAAGTATTTGATTTAAAAAGTACTATGCTAAGATTTCTCTGCATTGAATTCAAGTTTTAAATGAAAAATGTACATTTTTTTTCAAAATGGTTTGCATTTCTTGCCTTTACTTTTAAGGTGTTGGAATCAAATTAGGATTTACTCATAAATACCAATAACAATATAATGACTCAAGTTTAATAATGTAAAAAAAGAAAATATTTTACAATAATGTATAAGATCGTAAACTTATATAAGTTTTCGGTATTTACTTATTAGTCTACTGACTAGCAAATGTTGAAAAAATTGTGCCAAGTTAATTTACGGCTTAATTTAAATTCAATTATTTTATCAAAAGACCATAAGTTAAAATTTAAATAATTAATTATATGCATGAGAATTCTAAAAAAGTGAAAATTAACAGTTCATCTATACAAATAAATAAAATTGAAGTGTCTGTTTGTAATTTCAAATTAGCAGCTTTTTACTTAATGCACTAAAAGTATATACGGTACTCATAACAAAAAACCAATTTTAAAATTTTGTCTGTCTGTCAGAATATAAACAGATATATTATAAACATCATGAAATACCAGCGAAGCGGAGGGTAACGGCTAGTTTTATATAAAAACACATAATTAAGTATTTGATTTAAAAATAATATGAATTATCAGAAAAATTAGTAAAAATTTGTGAGAATCTTAATGTAAACATAATATTACTCTGCATTGAATTCAAGTTTTAATTGAAAAATTTACATTTCTTTTTCAAAATGGTTAGGCATTACTTGTCTTTACATTTAACGTGTTGGAATCAAATTAGAAGATTTACTCATAAATAGCAATATCAATACAATGACAAAACCTTAATAATGTATATTCATTACAATAGAAAACAATGTAATTGATATTCAATGCTACTCTAAAAAATAAGACTCAAATTATAAACTTATCATTGATAATGAACCTATTAAAAATATATATATAAATTTGTCCATTTACATTTCGTTTACAGATGTTTAAAAAGCTGCTAAATTTGAATAGCTGTCATTACTTTTAATCTTTTAGAATCAACTTATAATTCAATGATAAATAACAATGTAAATATTATTAAAAACCTATGTTAATATTATTAAAAACTATTTAATATTAAAAACCTATTTTGTACTTCAAAACAATGAGTTAAATTAAAGCAAACATAATAGCCCAATGCAATCATAATACTTTCAAAAGGTATCTAAATTATAAGAGAGGTAAGAAAAATTTATAACTTACCTCAGTAAGTTGTTCTGATCTAAAACAGATGGCTTGTATTTTACTTTTTTTTACTTCTTGATTCTTCATCTTCTGCTTTTGACACAGGGAACGCCTGTTGATTAAAGAAATAATAATGATATCATATATTTTAATTAGATAAAATTACAGCACAAGAGTGTCAACAACTTACTGCATAGGTTTAACACGGGAATAAAAAACACGTGCAAATGTTGGAAAGTTGTCACGTGATTCCCCGCTTGGCGTCTCTCTGGTCTGAATTTCGTCCTTTATTTGTGAAATGTAATTAAACTGAAGTGAAGATGTGTTCAATCCTTATTTTATTTTTTGTTTGTTACTGGCGCGAAACATCTTTCTCGATTCGATCGACGATGTTAATTTTTCTCTGATTTGTTTGACGTTCTCAACATTTTTTGAATGACTGTAAATATGGTCTCAGAAAACTGCAATTCTCCTGATACAACCTTATATGAAAGAGCTTCTTCGACATATGCTTACAATTGGAAAAGATTCTTTATTAAAAATGAAGAAGGTACTTTCGAAAGACAATATGCTTCATTTTATTCATCGAGACTTCGAATTTCCACGGATTTGTTACACCAACAAATACAAAAGAAATGGGGTAAATGTTGTAATTTTTATTCATTTATTTATTTAATGAAACTTTTTCTCATTTATTTATTTTTAACATTTAAAAAAATATTAGATTTTCTTTTTTAACTGATACAAATTTTTACATAAGACTTTGTACATTTAAATGTTAGTACAAATGTATATCATTCCATCGCATCAGTTTCAGAAATGCTATAAATAATTTATTTCATGTTTTTTTTATTTCTCTATTTTTTATTAAATATTGTTACTATATGTGTATTTTGGATGATTTTTATTTATGATGTATGTGTTTAAAGGAAGATCCTTAAAGTACAGCATATGATGTAAAGAATTTAACCTCATCGGTGTCACTCTATAAAGTATTCCTATTTGTTTTCAGCAAACAAAAAGTACTAAAATATTGGATTTATTATTTGATAAATATTGAAAATTTTATAGTGCAGATCATAAATAGAAAAATAAATAATTTTACCTGGTAGAACAGAGCAGGTCAACTGATACATTAAGAAAAGCATTTGATGTTGAAATGTGGCCGCAGTAGCCTTGTCGTTGCGGTCATGGACTTGTGGCTGGAGTGTCGTGGGTTCTAGTCCTGGTGCCACTGAAGACTTCCCCTACGTTGGGGAGTTGATGCAAGTAAAATCTGTTGAGGCTCAATGTCTTCCCTTTGATATGGTATCATTGTTGGGAGAGGGTGTGCCAAACTGTGGTGTCGTCCTTGTCACTTGACCAAGGTTCAAAATTATGAGGATTGTCACAAATACCCCCTGTTGGTTTATAGTGTAGCATTAAAAAACTCTCACTTTGTAACAAAATGCCAGATATTTATGTATTGACCAATTTCACCAAATTGAAAGATGCTGCGCTGTAGTGGAAGCCATTCTTGTTACACAGTAATAATAACAAAGGCAGTATTTCGTGATTTTTTAAATTTTAATTGCCAGTATCTTTTCTTTTGGTGGAATTCATTGGCAGTGTAATACATAAAAACCAAATACCCATCTTAAAATAATGTATGTTTAAGGCTTAAGAGTCTGAATTCCTTTTTGAAAGCATTTCATTAAGTTTTTTGTTTTAGGTATTTATAAAATTATAAAATATGTTTTGTTAATTCTATTTTCATCTTTTTATTGCTAAATTTGTCATAATATTTATTCCTAGGACCCTCTGCAAATGTGAAACAGCTGTGTGATATTACAGGCAATGAGAAAGCTGTTATCATTGGAACAATATTTAAGCATATGGAATTGCATCCAAGTATTTTAAAAGAAATAAGTGAAGAGGTAACTACGTTGGTGAATGAGGGTTAATTCACTGTCTAAATATTTTTATTTTATGAGTCATTTATGTATAATGCTTTGTCATAATACTTGTGTATTTTAAAGGGTACTTGCGTATTATCACAACCTCTTGGCGACATTAAATGAAACGAAGCACCTTGTTGCCAATTCAGTGTGTACGACACATAGGAAATTGGGGTTGCCAACTTGGCAAATTTTTAATAGTTTGGCAATTGTTGTGATAATAGGCAAGTACCTTTTCAATTTTATACAAAACATTTACCTATTGTAATTTTCAGCTGTGTATTTATTTTATTTTTGCTAGAAAATTAACTTAAAAAAATTGGATTGCTTATAGGAACAGATACAGTATATATCGATGCCAAATTTAGTTTTTAAATTGGCATTTTAAATTTAAATTCTTTACTTAAAGAATTTATAAATTCACCACACTTGATGGGGGGGGGGGGATTTTGGCATCTAAGTATATACTAGATCTGAGCTCATACTTGTATAAATATTAGTTAATTTTAATATATTATTTGAAATAGATGAAATATGTAATTAGCAAGAAATTAAAGTATAATGTTTATCTATATCTCTGAAATAGCTTCAAGATTCTTTCTGTTGTAATAATGCTGTGTTAAATAAAAATAACAATCCTTTTTTTTATTCAACCTATTGAAAGATTTTTTTTTAATATTTTCTCATTAATGTCTCTGAATTATTTTACAAAACTACAGTGTTTTCATACGAAGATTATATTAGACATGTTCAATTTTCTTAAGATTTGGGCATATTTTTTCTGACTTTTGTGGTGAAATTATTCTTGCATTTAACCGCTGAACTGCCTTGGGCATATATATATGCCTCACTCAGCTGGTGCATTAATTTCCCCTAGGGGGGGCTTATATAAATGCCTTTCCGGAATGCAATCCTTTTCATTGCACTACTATCAGTAAAACTATTCCAAAGACTTTGGTTTGCAATAAAAGGACTTTGAAAGTGTTTGCAAAGGATTTATTTGTTTTGGAGAAGTTTTTACTTATTTTTATGCCTTTTCTTTTCCCAAAATGCACTGCAAAACATTACACGTGTTAGAAAATTGGTGGCAAATCACTTAACTTTTCCTTTTCAGGTATGGAGTTAATACTGTTTCCGCTGAAGAGCTTAAAAATTCTTAATTGCAAACAAAAACTGCTATGTAAAATCCTTGTTTAACAGCTTTTTTTGCACCCATGGAAATACTGTGTTATTCAAAATGGCTCCCTAGAAATTTTTTTTTTAAAACCAGTGTTTTCTAAAATGCAACAGCAGGAAAAACATTAGGAAATGCATGTTTTAGGTTGATTTAAGTAACACATTTCCCTTTCTATCAAATGCTTATTCTTTCCACATTTTGGATATTCATACCACATGGCTATCAATATTGCATTCATTCATACATCAATCAATCACTTCTTTCATTCAAAGGTAGAAAATATCCACTTATCACTTCACTTTGTCATTTTTTCCCCTCAATCATTCTAGAAAAACTAATGCTTCTATCAAACAATCCTTCCAAGTTTACCATTGAGCTAAAAGTGACCACTGTCTGAAAGACTAACAAAAACTGCTGGGTTGCTGTTTCCTGGTGGCAGAATTACCAACTTGATGCAAAAATCCCACATAAACTTGTTACCAAATGAGGGGGCTAAAAACCTTCAACCCAATTGCTATATTATTCACAATTACAATTTTAGTGTCAACTATTACACTGGCATTGTTGTACTATTTGTTATATATGTAAGTACACCCTGCACTCACTAATATACAAATATTCTTTTTATAGTAAAATATTGGATACTTGCATGTTAGAGCAACTTTGACTAAAATTAAAACTAACTTTGCAAATTGTTTTTGTGATATTGTTGACATATTGAGTATTCAGGTTCCATTTATTTTATACTGGATTTCTAAAAATAATAAGAATAACAGTAATTAAAAATTCAGAATTTTTTTTTATCTTAAATAAAATTGTAAATGAAAGTATTGTAACCTATGGAAGCGGTTTAAATACATTCTAGAACATCGCCTGGAATGAAGTTAATAAAAATTATTTTCATAATATTTGAGCAATGCAATTTCAAATAGTTGATACCTATTTTTACTTATAAAGTCAACAATGAAAAATTGTTTGATATACAATTTAGTATATAAATTTTTACAAATAGTAATATTATAGTTGAAATTATTGTTTACAATTAAATTTCTTTTCTTAAGTCTTTTTGGTTCAAAATATACATGATGAATTGAATAAAATAATTCAATTTTGAAATATATTTTTACAGCATAACTTAATTCCACAACCAGTAAATGAAGAATTTTCAGGAGAAGACGATTTTTTGATATTAGAAGATGATCTTCAACGAGTAGTGCTTTGTGGAAACATTGATCCACAAATACATGTTACTGGTAAGTGGGTCTTATAAATAAAAAAAATTTTTATATACTGACATGAATTGTTTTTAATTTGAAATTTATATTACTAAAAATTTTTATTTGCAGGAGTTAGTAAAAATGTTATATATTATTTACTGAGGTAAAAAAAAAAGATTAATTTTGTAATGTTTATTAATAAAATAAAGAGAAAAATTTTAATTCTGAAAGCATGTGTTTATAATATGGAAAATTAAAAGCTTTATTTATATAAGTGTAAAGAAATTGTTTATTTTTAAAGAATTATTTTAAGATATAGCATGCAATTTTTAATTTTAATGAATTTTCTACTGAGATATTCATGGCAGCTGAATTATTTTGATATACATTTCAATTAAATTTTTTTAAATCGGAATGTAAGTACTATTCATAATTATTGATATTATTCATATAGCTATTATACTTTTTTCTTTCTTTAAGGTGTGAATATTGCAGTTTTGGGATATACTGAAGATAGTGGGAATTTTTTTGTTGAAGATTATTGCTACTGTTCGGTTAAAGATCCAGATATTTTACCCAGTCTTTCCATTGACAAGTAAATGCATGCCTTTCTAAAAAAAATTAATTAAGGAAACAGTATTGTTAAAGTTCTTATAAGTGTAGTAGAATTTAATTTCTTTGTTGTAAAATTTTCTATTTTGGGGAATTTTTCTGTTTGTAATTTTTTTTTTTTTTGAGTGTTCGATTTTAATGGTCAACATGAAGCTTTTTCAACTTAAGTCCTGCCTATAATGGGCCAAACAAAAAATTGCAAACTACTAATTTAATTAGTATCTAAAAACACCAATAATAATATTACTAATATAATTTTAAGAAAGTTATTTAAATGAATTTTTAAGAAAAAATAATGTGTTCCTTAGCAATGAAAGATTTTTTTATGTATTGTCAAACAATTGTATTTACTTCTCTCTACATATGTGCAGTGGGCATTGTAAAAAGTATACAATTTAAAAAGCCCTGGCATATTTTATTTTATATTTTAAAACATCATATGATTTTGGACTTCTAGTATTGAATAAATGAATTTACTAAAATCAGACAAACCATGATATGTGTACTGATTTAAGTTTTCAGTTCATCAATGATAAAGTGACACTGTGTGCAATATTATCTAGGTACAAAAATATTTTCATTAACAAAATTTTAATTTTTTACTTTAACCAGGGATCACTTGCACCTGTTTTTGCTCCGCTGTTGGTTGTGGTGTGTCGAAAGCATCCCAAACATTTAACACATTTATTTACTTATGAAAAAATTTTAAGCCAATTTATGATACATATTTATAAAGTACAAGAAGTTTTTTGAATTATACAAATAAATTCCTTGCATACTAATAAGACTAAGATTGGTATATACTAACTTTGCAACATTCTTTTTGGAGTCGTAAAAGGCTTTTCTTGTTGCTGGTGTGTACATAACTCCCCACATGCCTGATCCTGAGTTAAAGGTTATGTGAGAATATCGACTGAATTTTGTTTTGAAGACACAAATTTGAAAATAAATCTTTCTTCTTAAATAGTTGCCTAATAAATTGGTTCTATATACTTTGTTTTTAAATTTTCATTTAATTCTTGCTAAAATATATTGTCATAATACTGTATGAGTTGAATAATTTGAAAAAGTTTTAATTCCATTAAAATTCCTCAAAACTATAGCATTTCTTTGAAGGTTTCTGTTACAGAAATAAACTTTGATTCCATTGAACATAAAGCTTCTTTTTGTGTAACTGATCTCTATATGAGAGACACTCCAGTAAAGTTTGTCCTCTGGTTGAATCAGAGTTGCTTTTTCATTCTAAATTATTTTTTTATAACTTTTAGCATTAATTACATAGTCTAAAATGTCCATAACAGTGCTCCAGTACTGTACAGTATAACCATTATAAAATTGAAAAACAGTATTTTGCAGCAAATAAAATATCCAGCTGACCTATTTGCTAAATATATGACTTCCAGTTAAAGTTTTGCATTTATATATTTTTCCATTGAATCAGTTTTAGCAATTTCAAGATTTGTAAATCAGAATTTTAAACAGAAGATTAAAATTATATAATAATTCATAACTTTTCTCTTTCAATTATTTTATATGTATATTTTTGTAAATAAGCTCCATTTTTTAATTAATTCCTTAATACCTGACTTTGTTTTTATTGAAGAATTAATGAGTTGCCATTCTCAATTTCATATTGTGTCATTGAAGAAAACATGTCTACAATACATATGAGCATAGATTTATAAAACTGATATATCGTAAAATTCGCTGTATAGCGTGCACCTCCTTTTTCGTAAAAAAAAAAAACAACTGAAATGTACGTGTGCAGTGCTTTTGTATTTTTAAGTCATTTATTCGAGGTATTATTCCAAGCTTTAGTAAAAAATAGCGTGTTTCTAGAAATTTAACCCTTTAAGTTCATAAAGAATCTCATTTCTTTCAAAGAAACTGTATTTTGATGCATGTAGAAGTCTAATTTTTCTCTATGCTCATCTTTTTTTTATTTTTAAAGCTTTCATACCCAACAAACAATGCTCACCTGTAAATTTCAATCTTATTTTTTGAGTTAAAAGTTATATGCTATTATACAGCAGATTTTACGTTGTACAAAAATACACAATAGATAACAATAATGTCTCAAAATTTGTTATTAGTCTATATTAATTTTTTGCAAATAGCATAAAAAATTCTTCAACTGTAATGTTTCTATAATAATTTAATAGGTCACTGAAATATGTATAATCCATTATATTTTTTTCTTGAAGGTATGTCTTACTTGTATCTGGATTTTGTTTGAGAAAAGCTGATGGCAAGTTTCCTATTCAACTTTTAATTGATTTAATAACTGGCTATGTTGGAGACAGCCAAATGCAAAAAAAATATTCTCAGCTAGTTAGAGTGATCATTGCTGGCAATAGCATTGGAAAAGAAGAACCAGACTCTTATGAGGTAGTTTTTAATTTAATTGTAGAATTATGTTAGATTTAATCACTGATAAAAAAAAGTACTTTCTTCTATTCTTTCCTAAAATTCTATTAAATTTTTATATAACCTTAATAAAGTATTCAAACCTAAGTTGTAATCTATGTGCTTAAAATCTATGTGTTAAAAAAGGATTTTTTTTTAACATTTTATTTTACATATAAAGGTTTCAAAGATTTTATTAATATTCTAATTTTGTTTTGGAAAAAAACATTTTTCTGGACTTTTTTTTAATATGGAATTTTACTTTTTATTTTAATTTAATCTTATTGAATTTTTAAAAACTTTCTAGAGTATCATAATTTTATAAGAAAAATATCTTGAAAGTTAACATAATTCTTTTATTTTTCATATGCATTTCTAAAATATATGTATTTGTTATTTACATATTTTATCTCTAAAAATTGCTTTTTTAATGATAATCTTTTTTTTCTTTCATCTTTTACTTTGCTTATTTTTTATTTATTTTTATAAACTTACTATGAAGAATCCGATTTTTATTTCTTTGAATGAAAATATTTTTTCTCATGTGGATAATTTTACAAAAATTATTATTTATTACTGTATTAGCAGTTAATATGTTTATTATGTTTTCTCTAACTAATCTGATTTGGAAATTTTAGTCAAAATATCTTACAAGAAAACCTAGAAGAATTACTAGCGAAGGTGTGAGAGCACTGGATGATTTTATCTCACAGTTAGTTGTAAGTTAAATGTTTCAATTTTTTAAATGTATATTTTGATTAATCTTCCTATAATAATGAGATAATGATATCCCAGTGATTAAGGTCAAGAATATTAAGTAAAGCAAAATTCCTGGTAGATCCTGTGTGGGAAAATATGAACTGCTGCATATTAAGTTGAACTACTTTAAAGGTTTCAAATAATTGTTATGTTTACAATAGTTGGATGAACATGGTTTTGATCTCATGACTAGCACTGTCCTATTGTTAATGAGGGTGTCAAAATGCTGTGCCAGGTCAGGTGTTGTCTTTGTCACTTGGCCAATGCTCAAAATTTTAGGGACCATTGCCTATAGCTCTCATGTTACTTTAGAGTCTGAGATTAATGCATAATCAAATCAAACCTTGTTTGTGTGATGTGGAACTAGTTGAGTATCATTAATAATTAATATTTTTCTATTCATAATTGCTTTATGGAAAAACTCTGCTGTGAATATATACCATTCAAGTTATTTTAGGCAAGATTTGAAGCTAGTCTAACCCATATTTTCTTTAAATTAAGAGCTACTACTCCTAGTTTCTTGATTGATGTAGTTATGCCTAACACCTGTCTAAATTATGATAGGTTTTATTTTTAAGAATGAAACTAGTGTACAGTTAGGTTTTTGTGCCTATTGAATGTTTTTTTTTTTCTATTTGAATTACCAATTTTTATTGTAGCCTCTGCTTTGTACTTTTATTAAAAGCCATTGATGTTTAAAAGAGCAATTTTGAAAGAAAATACTCTATTACTTACAGCTACAAATATCTTTTAAGATATGGAGTATAATGGAAAATGGATGAAAGGCTTTTAATCATCTAATACATAAATTCTCAAACTTCTTTCAACCACTACACAGGTTGCAAAACAAAAATGTTTAGTCCCTTTTCCTATTACAACAGTTTTTCTTGTGTCAGTCTTGATCTTTTTGAAAGTAGAATGATAGGATTATGAAGAGGAACTAGAGTGATCTATCATCATATTTAACGCTAAGTTGAAAAAGAAAAAAAAAGTTGCTGGGAATAAGTCTGTCATCTTAAACTTGCTATTACTATATTAATTTTTATGAAAAGCTACTTTTATGTCAAGATTATAAAGTGTTAACTTGAGTATCACACACAGTTTTATCCCAAATTGTGTATAAATGTAGGAAGATTTAAATATGAAAATTGAAAATACATTATAAATGATTTACAATAGTGAGGGTATTGTAATTACTGCAACACCCTCATGTATTGATAAATAATTTATTTCCAGCTTGCAGAGTAAACATAACAATACCTAAATCTGGTGCATATTTGAAAATTTGTTTATATTGCTTTCAATTTTCATTAAAAACAGTTGTATAAATCATTAAATTCATATATATGTATATATATTCTTTTATATATTTTTAGCCCCCTCTTAGAAAATACATTTGTTACACTACTTGAACCCATGCTATGCAGAAGGAAGGAAAAATAATTCTAAATTTTTAAACTGTTCCCCATATTCCTGGTAGTATCAGAATGAGTTTCTGAAACCAAAATTCTTGGTATCAATTTTTGAATTTTATTTCCAGTTATTCATTAGTTGTGATTTCTGTAAGATCCTCTTCTAAATTTACTGTTGCTGATGTATTAATATATGAAAAAGTATCTAATACCCAATTTGGTGCAGTCTTGTTATGTAGAATCACCTGTTGAAATCAACATATGAATCTTCATATGCTTGCAATAATTGAGTAAATATTTCCTTGAAAGACATAGAATAATTTTAGAAGTGGCTATATTCACTTTAATCTAGATTTTGCTTGATCAAATGTTTTCCTACAAATGGAGCAATGATACTTATTGTTTTAATTAAATTTTAACTCGTCAATATTTTATATCTGGCTGTGAATTGGGCAGTGTCCTTTATTTTTATTTAATCAGGCTGACCCACAATTCTCCATCTCTTTCTTACAGAACTGAGTCCCTAAAAATTATTAGAATATATTATTATCAATTATAATATGTTATAATCCTTAGGTTTTTTCGGTAAATGGGGGCTCACTAGCTCAGATTATTTATCACAAAGTCAGCAGTGCTGAAACTTATTGCTGTTATTAAATTTCTGTTATAATTTGTACTTATATTTTCATTTATGTTTATCTTTTTGGCATATTAATTTTCTCTTGTAAATTCAAATATGTATCTTATAAATCATACTGTTGTTTGAGACCAAATTGCAGCCCATTGAAAATTACTTAAAAAGTGGGCACTCCTTTAAAAGAAATTTTAAATATTTGGATACTCTATCCTGCACCAGTTTTGACCTTTATTGAAAAAATAACCTACTAGCTGAGTTTTATTTTTTTTAAATTTAACTCATGTGAAACACAAGTACTTCAGCTAGTAATTTAATGAAAAGATAAAATATATCCTCTCCATTTCTTTTATATATTTATTGAAAACACAAATCTGCATATCTTTTTTTTTTGTTTAAATATTTTTAAATGCATACAATATGAATTATGTCTTTTTAATATGCATACTACAATATACTTATTTATCTTGTTTTATTCTTAGATTAAAGGATTTTGTGGGTGGATCTTATTAGTTTATAAAAATATTCAAATTATCTTTAAAATAGTTATGCCTTTATTACAAAATTTGAAATATAAATTTCCAAAAATGGTTTTATTTGTAGGCATCTGTTGCTGTAGACATCATGCCTGGAGAATTTGATCCTGCCAGTCATTTATTTCCTCAAAAGCCCTTGCATATTTGTATGTTTCCTAAATCATCTCAATATTCAACATTTAATGTTGTTTCAAATCCATATGATGCCACAATTGATGGAGTAAGGTAATTCTTTTAGTTTTGATATTATAATACATTATGCTTATGCACTCAAGAATTTTTTCGTTGAAAGTGTATGCTACTGAATACTTCGTAAAATTCCATTGAATGAAGGTTGAAAATATTCATTTTAATTCCTTTATTAATATTCATAGTAATTATTATTGTAAGGTTTCTTTCATGTATTTTTCTTGATTTTCAAAATATATTCTACATTTAAAGAATAATAATTAAAATTCAATATTTTGCAGATTAAATATTTTCTTCTGAACAGCAAACTGAAAAACCAAGTCAAAACTGATGCATACAAAAAGAATTACTCAAATGAAATTGTAAAAAAAGATAGATATATTGTATATAGAGAGAGGGAATATGCATTAAAATATCAGAGGAATTTTTTTTTCAGAAGGTAATTTTTATATAGTAAAAATTAATCAATAAGATACTTTCTTATATGTGAAAGCTGCCAAGGTTGAGTTATACATTAGATATTTATCATAGCATTGTATTAGTGAAAAGACATTTACCATAATAGTGTGCCGGTAAGAGGTGTAAAAAATCAGAGAAAATTAATATTGTTTGGTAAATGTGTTTTATGTGTTAGTATCCATGTAATTATGTTTCTTTAGAATAAGTGTTCCAAGTTTTCTTTAATATGCTCTCACATGAGATCAACCCCCTTCTGCATTTTATAATGCCTTTATCTGATTTGGCATTGTCAAATGTCTCCCATATTCTTGTTGAACTTTATAATTGACGAGCTGAAGGAGATCTTAGTATAATCAAAGTTGTTTGCTCATCATGCCCATGCTCAATTGGAGAAATATTTGGCAACTGTGAAATAGTCTGAGAAGCATTAGGAGAGTTGGACAACCAATAAAACTATTGTGGTGTGCAATTGAACATCAATCTGTTGAAATGAAACATCTTAGTGCAATGAAAGTTAATTTCTTAACTGTATAGTGCATTGAATACTGTTTAGGAACTACTAAACTGTAAGGGTGTCGTGAATGACTAACCAAAGGGATTTGCATATCATATAAAATAGTATCCCAAAGTATAATTGTATTCCAAACAATATTGAGTTAGAAGCACACTATTAAAATTATCCATGTAGCCTTAACCAACCAAGGGTTTGAATGGGTTATGTGATTTTCTAAATCAAGAAATGTGTTTTAAATTTATCTTCAAAGCATACTTTTTTTTTATCCTGAAATAAATGACAAAGAAAGTTATGTATACATATATTGGTACAGATATGTAAGAAAATTACATGCAGGTATGTACAAAGAACTTAAACTATTGAATAATGTGCTAAAAGATTTACAAGGGATTGAGTTAAACAAGAAATACAAGTAGAAATTTTTCATTAAAATATAAAAATTAGCTTTATGTGATATTATTGATTAAATTTAATGATTTGCATATTGCATATAAAATGAAGGATTAAAAACTAGAAATATGCATACTTTCCATTTAAATAGCTAATTTAGTAACTGCAGTCATTTACAAAAATTTAAGACCACTTCTAAAAAATCAGATTAAATGGAATTCTTCTCAACATATTTTTAAAAACAAATGTACAGAAGTTATTTAAATTAAGTCAATACTCTTTTTTTAAAACACCTTTTTTTTTGTAACCCCTTAACTGCTGAGGAAAAATTGCATGATTTACTCTCCAGTACCATCATAATTCACACCGATGTGTGCAGTTATGTGGTACATTGAGGAAACAGAAAAGGCATAAATAAGTAAATCATTCACATACACTCTCAAGGTCATTGTGCTGCATTCCAAAGCATTTGGAATAGTTTTACAGATAGCAGCACAATGCAAAGGTTCGTAATTCAGAAAGATGTATATATATGCCAGGCAGTGGCGGCGCGAGACCATGCGTGGACTTCGGCGAAATTAGTGTTCACGAGGCCTCCTTTTTTCCCAGTCAAGAAAACGTTAAATTACGTAAGCCGAATTATAGTTAAACTAATGTATGAGTAAACAAGATTTATTGCTAATCAAATGATGACAAAAATGACACAAATAGAATTTTTTATAATTAAAAATTTTAATTTCATTTAAATAATTATAAATAATTAAAAACTTTGTGAGGCCGTCGGCGGTTGCCGACGTCGCCGACGCCTAATGCTGCCACTGATGCCAGGAGCAGTTTAATAGGTTAATAACTGCTGCAATCCTGTTAGGTATGCTATAAGTAAGAGACTGGCACTTAGCTTTAGAAAACACTAGACATGCTTAATTGATTCAAATGCCATAGCACTGAATTATTGCTTTTTCACAACTTCATTTTTCACAATGCACCACATATTCTAAATGGGACTTTAAATATGGGGTGTTATCTAATCAGTTAAATACTTGGAATTTCTCTACTGTCAGAAAGTTCATATCAGAACTTTACTTTTGATACTGATACCTATCACTGGAAAATGTAGCAAATATGATCAGCTGTGTGAGCTTCAACTTTTCAAATAATGAATTAAGGTACCAACTTTGATTCGTGGTTGTTTTAGGTGGCAGGAAAATAGAGCAGCAGTATCAGAGACAGACATTGCACCCCATTTCATCTGGCATGGGGGATGTTTTACAGTTATTATATATCTGACATCATACCTTTCTTCACTTGAGTGGCAAACATTTATAGCATGCAAAAAATTATGCCACACACTTAACTCATCAATAAATATGCTGTATTTCACTTTTGTACTGTCCAATTCTAACATTGTATGGGGCAGCGGTAGCCGAGTGGTTAAGGTATCGGATCGTGATTGACATGTCACGAGTTTGAGCCCAGTACCACTAAAGATCCGCCGTGTAGGGGAGTGATGCACATTAAATCAGTTGAGAGCCCAAACGTCCTCCTGTTGGTGTGATGTGGTAGTTAGGAGAGGGGGTGCCATCTCAGATGTCCTCATCACTTGACCATGGTTCAAAATTATGAGGTCCGTCACCAAAAGCCCTCGAGTAGCTGGACAGTGCGACATTAATATTCACTCACTGACTGACATTGTCTGGTGAAAGTCAGTCATTTCTTTTTCAAACTTAGAGTAAGTCAATGTTTCCTTGCAGATTTATTGGAATATAAATCAATATCTGTGATCAAACTGGCTCTGGTGCTTTATTCAGATGGAGTACATATAAGTTTATTGCAGGAGGTTGTTGGAGATATATGATTATCCTTCTTATCTCATGCACTCACTTTTTTTATTTGGCTGCTTCTCTTGGGTATATAAATTTTCCCCAGTTTTAAATCTACTAATGGCTTAATGGACAGCTATCTTGCTCGCATGTACCCTTGAACTTATTTTGTATTCATAAAATGCACCTTTATGAAGGGTCATTATTTCTGCCCTTTTCACAACAGTAAGTAAAGTTTTTCTCCCATTAGAATGATTACATTACAATACTATCTGCAACAAAATTCTATAAAAAACTGGTGATAAATGAGATGGGGGCCATTTATTTATAACAGTAAAATGATCTAATGCAAAAATGACGAAATAAGCTAAAATTCCAAAAATCGATTGCTGATCTGAAACTTTTGCATATGACTGCATGCAAAGTAATGGTTACTATACATTAAATCTAATGTATTAAATGTAGCATAGCTGAAAATCTTTGTTGGAATGCTAATGACTTAACACATTAATACAATGTTGATTCTATTGATGACTTAACTTAAAAATTTGAATCTGAATTTTTTTTAAATAAGATTTAAAATTCAAGATTATATTACAGTTTTGAAAAAATTGTCTTTATTAAATTTGATCATTCATAAAATTTACAAGGTATTAATATTTAAAATCTGTATCTAAATTTCATTTTAAAACAATAGTGAGGAATCATTGCAGTCAAAAAGCAATACATACATATGTATTGTGACTGTAAAAAACTCATCTTTTTTGCACTGAAATACTTTTAAAATCGTTTTATGTATTTATTAACTTTTTTGCGAAATATTGTATTACCGATTGTTAAGACTGATAAAAATGTAGCATTTTTTCAATATAGTCTTGAAATTTTATTTATCCTGAAATAAAATTACAGATTCTTGGGATCATCTGGTCAAAATATAAAGAACATCAGGGCTTATAGTAAAATTTCAGATCCTCTTGATATAATGCAAAAAACATTAGATTGGGCTCATATGGCACCTACTGCTCCTGATTCTTTGAGTAAGTATGTAAAACTGGCTTGACTAATGCATAATTTTTAAGTGTGTGGTGTGTTATAGTGTGAATGTAAAATTAATGAATTTTGCACCTCCTCTGCACATTTATATGAATGAATAATTTTGTGTGTCCATGTATAGATTCACTTTTTCGAAAAATTGAATTGAATAGTTTAAGTTTTTTACTATCATGAGCTATGTATTTTATAAAAAATCATCTCTCATTTTAGATTCGTACCCTTTTCCAGATGATGATCCATTTATTATGTCTGAATATCCCCATGTTTACTTTTGTGGTAATACATCAAAAATGGATTATAGATTTTCTGGTAAGATGCTTTTAAAGTGAACTTTTTCAATAAGTTCTTTGTCATTCCTTAAAATTGAATTAATTTTTCTTCATTGAAAGATTTGACTAAAGTTTATTACTCATGTGGAGTTCCAACTATGCAAAAAACTTATTTTTTGTTTACTAAACCTTAATATAGATAAAATTGTATTTATGTGCATGCCTTTTAATATAAATGAAAATTTATATTTTTGAATTAAATCCCCCCCCCCTTTATTGTAAGCTGTAATGGGATCTTGTTACTTTTGTGTTATGTATTATGCATTCTCTTTTCTCAATCGTTGATATTTAAAGCATTAATTAATTTTTTTTATTAGAAATAAGTTTATTTTTCTATTTTTTTATTTTACAAATTAGAAAATAATAATGGAATTATGAAGAAAATACTATGCTTAACCCCATCCCCATATTTTCCTTTTCCTGTTGATGAAATTTTTCATATTTGTTTGTTATAAACCATGTTTTTGATAATTCTTTATTTTATTACATCTATGTTTTTATTCGATTTCCAGAAAATAAATCTGTGATGATGATTGCCATTCCAAAATTTCTTGAAACATTTTGTGCTGTTACGGTGAATTTGAGAACTCTTGAAGTTGAGCCTGTTATTGTTAGTGATGAAGTTTTATAAAGTAAAGATTTAAGAAAAAACTTTTTGTGTATATGTCAGCTAAATATTTTTGTAAATGAACATATTTTAAGTGTCAGTTATATCTATGCATTTATGTAACTAACTTTATAAGCTATATCAGTTGACTTTTTTTAAGAAATAGCATGTGAAAATAAATATTAAATTTCATGTCTAATCACATACAACAGCAGTTTTACTGATTTTTCAGACCTCTTGAAATATCTGTGGAACTTATTTTTTAAACATGGAAGAGTGATTAAAAAATGTAATCCTTGAAAAATATAATTTTTCTTTTCATTATAATTGAATTTGGTTTTTTTACGAAATGTTTTATACAGCAATGCAGGAAAAACAAATTAAATGCTCTAAAATTTTACGAACTCCTGGAATTTTTTATTGTATAAGTATAATAACTTATTAAAAAAAATAATTTTGTTATACAAAAAATAAAAGTTTGTCAGATTTTAATCACAGATCTCCACAAATTTTATTTTATTTATAATAAATCACTAAAAATGCATTCTTGAAAACCAAAAAAAAAAAAAAAGTGTTATCTGTTCTGAATTAATGGAAACGTTAATATTCATGGCTTATATATTACATGAATTGGAAAAAATTATACCTTAATTAATAGTGTTCAGAATAATATAATTATGAATTAAAATATTTTGATGATTATTATTTCTATTTTTTAATTGTAATAAAAGGTTAATGTATATTGTTTGTTGAATTACATATTTTGAAAAAAAATTTCACATTTTACAAATCTTGTTTTATACATTTAATAAAATATATGGGCTTTACGTCAGACTGACCTCCAGACCAGAACATCTGTTCATGCACCTCAGTGCTCTAGGCCAGGAAAACATAGATGGGCACAGTAGGCCATAGCCCTCATGAGGTATTGCACCATTGAATTTAGTTTTGGTTTATGATATACCTAATTTTTCCAATAGTGTAATTAGAATTAGGTAAAACACTTAAAAATTCTCTTTTAAGATTGAGAGTTCCAAATTAAAATTAATTTATGTGAAACTGTAAATTTGACTGTTAATAGTTACAAAACACTAGTTTTGATGTTTTTTGTTGTGCAGTATTTCTTGTCAAATATATTTCCTGTTAATCCTATTTGAGTTTATGCAAGTTTGAAAAATATTAAATGTTATTATATTTCTTGTGAACAAGATTATTGAATGCCGTAAAATCCAGCGTATAACGCGCACTTTTAATACAAAAAAATGAGATTGAAATTTACTGGTGCGCGTTATACACCAGGTATAAAAATGAAAAAAGATGATGATAGAAAAAAAATTAGACTTCTACATGTGTCAAAATTTTGTTTATTTAAAAGAAACGACATTTCTTATTAACTTAAAGGGTTGTAGTTCTAGAAGTATACTATTTTTTCAAATCCTGGGATAATACCTTGAATAAATGACTTCAAAACATAAGAGCATTGCATACGTACATTTCAGGTTTCTGTGTAAAAAAGGAAGTGCGCGTTATACAGCAAATATATCTAAAAATTAAAAATTGCATCTCTAAAGTATAGGTGTGTGTTATATGCCAGGTTTTACGGTATATTTAAATTATCACTTTTATATAAAATATGCACTTATTTTAATGATTTTCGTATGAAATTTTTAGTGCAAAATATGCAGTTAAAATTGTGCTATTAAACAACTTAGAAAACTCAATCAAGAATCAATAATAGTTTAATTGCAATCAGCAGCTTATATATTAGCAATGACATACATTCTGACAATACATCAGAATAAAACAAATACAATAGCAGTTATGAAGTTCTTGATATATTTATGCACCTTACCTTATCTTAATGTGTGGAAAGATATATTATATTATTGTTTCTTCGTGCATTTTTCAAAGATCTGCATGTAAGGATTGATATTTTAAAAGGGTCCAGCTATCAAATATGATAAGAATTGTAATGGGCTGGCACCATTTTAACAGAAACTAGGAAGTAAATTGTTAACCTTGTCTTAATGATCAGGCTGAAAACAAAAGATCACATTAACACCTCATATAGTAGAATAGATTGCCCCTTTTAAATAAATGTGTATATGTGTGTTGCAGCAATATTTTTCCTAGTGTGTGAAATAAGTATAGAAAAAATTTTTGTGTAAAATTTGTTTCATGTTAAACAGAAACCACTTACGTATTTTAGAGCAAATTACTGTATTAAATATAAGTAATCCTTGTAAACACAGTGATGTTATAACTCGTTCATTTAAGTATTTTTCAAGCATATTCATATTAATAAAGAATTAATGCTGAATCACACATCATTTGAAATTAATAATTACATTGGTCATACTGTAGCATATCATATGTGGCATGATTTTCTCATCTGTTTATCCATTGTAGTTGACCACGAAATGGTATTTTGTACTAAAATATAAATTCTTACATTTTTGTCATAATTTATGAAAATTGTTCATTTTTCAATAAAAGTTTATTTTATTGATAAGGATTGGCTTATTTATTTATTTGAGATCCTGTTATCTTTTGTAGAGGTATGCGTTCAATTAATTTTGGTTTAAAGCCTGTTTTTTCAATTACACATATTCATACTTTTGTTGTATTTTTTCGGAAACTTTACCCTTGAGCCTCCGTGGAGTGTAATAAAAGCTTTGGAAACTTAATAAATTATTTTAACTTATTAAATAAGTTAGTGATCCACACATGCTCATATTATTGTGGACATTCAATTGTGTTGTATTTGAGGATAAGCTATGAGAAGTTTAGTTATTTTACTTAAGTAAGATTTTTAGTTCTATCAGCATTTATACTAAAAGAAAATCCAAGCATTAAAAAATATGCACTACATTAATACATGATTCTAATTGGACACAGAATAATAACAATTGTTTTTTTTTTTGTTAGATTAAGATTATTTTATATTTTTTGGCATGTTTCTTAATAATTCATGTGGAATTTTTCTTTCTTTTTTTTAATTAAATATCTGGCTCTTTCTATAGCGAAATTGTGTTTCTTGCAATTAAGATAAATTTTTCTGATATATTTTGTGTTACATGACATAGAATTTTTTATGTGTTAAAAGACCTTTTTTTTCTTTGTTGTAGAAGTTAATGCTACTGTGTGTGCATTTATGCTATGTATTACTATGTAGTATTGTAATGTCAAAATCAGTCGGTCACTCAGAAAATATGCCCCCCCCCCCAATTGATGAATTGATTGCATTTTTGGCAATTGTATATTTTTACTGCTCACAGTTTGTATTTAAAAGTTTTTTGATTCTTGGTAAGTTGGAAGAGGGAAAGATTTTATCAATCGAAAATCAAAGAAGACTATATCTTAGGTTGTGTTATAATTTTTTTAATTGGACAACAAATTATGCAGTTAAGCCCCCCCCCCCCTGAAAAAATGTGATGCATTTGAAGAAGACATTGAGACAGACTACTTGGTCATTAAAACTGGTTCACACAAAATTTTAGTATTGAAGATGCACAACATTCTTGAAAATCAGTTGAAGTGGATGAAGATAAAATTCGTGTTGATTTAAGGCTGTTTTCGGTCAATGTTAAAGGATAGGGATCAAACGGAAAGCACATTTGCCAGCAGGGAAAAGCTCCAATAATAATAAAAATTTCTATGGGTATTAAAAAAATTATTGTTTAGAGGATAGTGTTCTTTGATTTTTGAAAAAAATACGCAGTTTTCAGCATTATTGCAAAATGAAATTTGAGTTTTCTATGTTAAAGTATAGGAAGTGAAAACGCAAAGCCCATTTTAATAGAAAAAAATTGATTTTTTCGAGTAGAATTAAATAGTATATTAGAAAGCATGCTTCCCTCTTTTGACTAGTGTAGCCAGAATTAAGTTTTATGTTTTTATTAATGAACTATTTTAAGTTCATTCTGAATTATTTTTGGCGTAGTTAGGACTATCTCAAAGAGATGGCGCCACCATCGTTTTGTAAAACGAATTTTTTTTTTTGGCTACGAATACTTAATTTTGGCGATATCTTTCTGAAATATAGTCGCCAGCTGAAATTATGGTAACCTGCAAGTTGTGACAAATAGTGTGGACAATAAAGAAGATTTATGATGTTCAGAGATTTAACATCTTAAACCTGATGAACTTTCCCATTTAAGAATGTTTTTAATATCTTCTGCATAAAATTTAATTTATATAAACAATTAAAAAAAATTATTTTATATAGACAATTTATAATTATGCTGCTTAGATTTTTTGTTTTGTTTTTTGCCTGTTATTGATGAAATGCATATAAAAATATTTAAATTCTGTGAAGCTACTGAATGAAAAATTGAAAGTATACTTATTTTATACTTGAGACCCCCGAAAGCTGTGAATTGACTAAAGAACACAAATTACTACTCCTTGAAGCTCACAATTTAAAATTTTAATCTAATTATTGTCATGCAATTATTATTATTTTTAAATAACAAAAAAGAATTTTTTCATTGAATAGATTTTATATTTAACGTACAATTTTACCATTAAACCATTGGAACAATCATTAACCAAATCTTGTTTTTTAATTAAATTAGCAGAAACTTATTTTTTCAATTAATTTTCTCCAATTCTAAGCCGTACCCCAAATTCTCAGCCCGTTTTTGTGAAAAAAACTAAAAATAGTGTTAAATATGTTATTGATATATGATATATTTACGAAATAAAAAGTGGCCGCGGTAGCCTATTGGTCAAGGTAATGGACTCCTGGCTAGCGTTTCATGAGTTCGAGCCTAGTACCGCTCAAGACCTGCAGCGTAGGGAAGCGATACACGAGTGAGTGAGTAAGTGAATAATAACGTCGCACTGTTCAGCTGCGCGAATGGTTTTTGGCGACTGACCTCGTAATTTTGAACCATGGTCAAGTGACGAGGACGACACCTGAGCTTCCCTCTCTCCTTATGGGAGGACGTCTGAGCTCTCGACAGATTTAACGTGCATCGTTCCCGTACACGGCGGGTATTTAGTGGTACTGGGCTCGTCGAACTCGAGCGATGTACGTTAAATCTGTCGATAGCTCAAACGTCCTCCCGTTGGTGTGGTAAGAAACGGGATGCCATCTCAGGTGTTGTCCTCGTCATTTGACCATGGTTCAAAATTACGAGGTCCGTCGCCGAAAGCCCTTGAGTAACTGATCAGTGCGACATTGATATTCACTCACTAATTTTACGAAATAAAAAAATAATAAAGGTGAATTAATAAGAAATGAAAATAATTAATTTATTTTACCAGTTTTATAAAAACTTTTTAAAATTAACGAGAACCTGTGATTTTTTTCTATCCAAAAATATCTTGTTCAATTTCCCCCACCGATGAATTTTTCCGACTTCGATTCTAAGCTGCACCCGATTTTTAGTAGTATAAGCATCGGGGGGGGGGGGGATTGCGGCTTAGATTCGAATAAATATGGCAATATCGTGATTTTAGTTTTTTTTTTCTATTAAAAATTACTGTCTGGCATTTCTATCATTGAAAATTTTCAATAACCTGATGTTCTTGACAAAACTTTTAATATAATAGTCGCTGTGTGATCGGAATACATTTTAAACATATCAAATTTAGAATTAAAGTTAATTCAAAATATATATCCATTTTAGTTAAATATATCATAAAATTTTTAAGTAGTAAATTTTTATATAACTTTTTTATGAAAGAAAGAAATATGTGGGGCATTACCGTATGAACAGATATTGGCTGCTCATATGTGTTTTTCTTTTAGTACTATAGTTAAGATATTTATTTTTAAATTAGAAAGTAAAGCATTCACAGAAAGATAACCTGCTGAATAAACTTCTAAGAACACTAATTTAAAAAAAATTAAAACTCAATTTTTTAAGTATTTATATAAACGGTGTTTTCATTTTTAAACGCAATTATACATAATTTTCAGAAGACTTTTAAAATGAATGATTTATTTTATTAACGAAGTGAAAATATAACTGTAATAATTAATAAATTTTGCTTTTTTAATCTCGCAATTGCTATTGCTCGATTTTCTATTGTTAAGAAGTTTTACTTTTCTCATATTTTCCATGAATCATTCGCTCAGAAAAACTCATAACAGCTATTAACACCTTTGGGGGGGGGGATGTTGAATCTATCCACTAGAAAACTTATGTCAATCTAATTATTACAAACCTATTTTACTATAAATTATTGTCTTAAAACAATCTGTTAAAAAAACTTTTAAAAATGAACGAAAACCTATAATTTTTCTATCCGATAGTATCGTGTTCAATTTCCCTATCCGATGAATTTTTCTGTCTTCGATTCTTTTCCGTCTTGCATCCAATTTTTAGTAGCATTAACAAAGGAATAAAAAGGTGCGGCTTAGATTCGAATAAATATGGCAATATCGCGATTTTAAAGTCGTGGTATTTTTAAATATGCTTTATTTTTTCTATTCAAAATCTGTCTGCAGTGCCTGTTTAAGCTCATTTCAATGCCTGAGAGCAAAAGATCCACGGGTTCCAACATCCTGGCCCATGTCATCTATACGACGCATGACGGTATTTCTAGACAAAGCTATTTTGTGAACCATATTTTTGACATCTAGATCACCGACATTTTGGGCGAAAATTAAAAGGCTACTTTTTATTATCTCCTCTCCAACAGAATATGGTTTTTTCTTGCGGGCTAACAGTACAGAAAGTTTATAAGAAGCCTTCACCATGGTTTCCATTTCGTCATTTCTCTTCTGGAACAAAGATTGATAGTCAGCTAAAGGTTCCTTTTTTTATTGATAAATTCCATTCGCAAATTTGATCCAACAGGATATTTGCTGTTGAAATCACTAAACAGTTGTTTGAAATGACGGTCCAAGTTAAATTTTTTTTGAGCTGCTATGCAAATTCCACACATCAAACAAACAAGCTTGAAAGCATTTTGATGTGTAAACAAGTATTGTTCTTCCCAGACAATTTTAAAATCCCGTGCTGCAATATCCTCTTCATAATTTCTTTTCAATGTCGAAGGTTTACTCATAAACATATTGAAAATCAAAAATTTTAAGCAAAGACGCTCAACGCTAAAATCTAAAAACAATTTTAGAAAAGGAAAGAGCTTAACGTCTTGCTAAACAGAGTTTAAAATCAACTGAGTCTGACAGCTAGAAACAATTCGTTAATGTTACGCTACAAATTTTCTAGGCTCCGGATCCAGCATTCTGATTAGTCATGGATGCAAGTTTTTACTCCCTCTGCTTTATAAAGCGGCTACTTTGTGCAGATAGAATTACTTCTACCGTATCAACAACTGCTCTCCTAATATATTGCAGAATTACTTCTTGAGAATACAGAAATCGTAAATAGCCAATACCTTCGGAAAAACCTTTTTATCTTACATCACGTTGACAGCTATAAACACTTAACTTCAACACTGCAAGGGGAAGCTGAAATTCAAATAGAAATCCGAGATGTTAAAAATTAATCGCCCCGAGAGAGGGTGACTTTTTGGCAATTCGACCGTCGACATAAGATCTATTGTTTTTGTCTCACGTTAACAACACTATTTTCGAACGTTACATGCTGTGGAGTTGTAATTTTGTATGATCTCATTTTTGCCTATTGAAGACTCTTGCTTAGGCTTTTATATTCCTTTTTTTTTGCTATTTTTCTTTTTTTTTTTTTTATTTTTTTTTTTTTATTTTTCAATAGTCTTCGCGTGCCACAGTTACGTCTCCCGTGCCACATGTGGCACGCTGCCGCGGTTGGACCAATGTGCCCTAAGCATCTGTACATGGTCTACCTTGAAACTGTCTTACCGGTAGCTGAAGAGAGCTGACGTGATAGGTCTGATGCTGTGCTCCGTCTGTTTCTTTTGGCAGTAACTGCCAAATACCGGTTCTCATTTGGCGTTGTAACTCGGGGGCGACCTGTGCTGTAACATCTACTCACATTACCATCATCTTGGAATCGCTGCCAAAGCCTGGAGATGACACTCTGGGTGATTCCAAGTCCCTTGGATACTTCCAGCTGGGTACGTCCACATTCCAGTCGTCCGATAATTCTACCACGTAAGAAATCATCCAAATGCTTCCTTTGTGCCATAACTATGCGATTATTGTAATGAAAAGCTTTTAAAGCGCTTGGGAACAATTTTACTTCTTTGCCACCATTCCTTATATACCCCTCTCTTACACTCTCGTCATTGTGACGTACTATCCGTGCCATCTGGTGGTTTCCTGTAATTTGCATATTCTTCTTCAAGATGTGTGTGATAATTCTACAGGTGAAATTTTTATTTTAGAGTTCAATTTCTGTGTGATTCTGAATTATCCTTAATTTATGGACATGAGTGTAATAGTAGGAATTGAAAAAAAGCATGATTTGTCTGAATTGTTGTAACAATGCACACCCGGTTTAGCTAATTTGGCTGAAAAACTGGTTTTCAACGACAATTTTTGTCATCGTTTTAGCAATTACATTGTTACAATAATGGAGACGAATCTAAGTTGGTGTCGAAAACCGGTAATTAGTTAAATTAATTAATTGGTAATTAATGAATAAATAATTGAAAAACTGCATTAACATCAAGTGCCATCCACTATATAAAACAATACTATTATTTTGTTGCCAAATATGTGTAAAAAGTAAATAATCGTATGGTTATCCAACAGTATAAATATTAAATTTATGTTATTGTATACTAAAATCAATAATTGTATGTGATTTAAAAAGTGTATTTTAATATATATGTATATGCAGCATAAAATATATCATGTCTATTTTTATACGCTTTTATCAGCGTTGATATATTTCAGAATTTGTACTGAGAAACGCCGGGGAAAAAAATTGTAATATTTATTCATTTGTTTGTACTTACTTCATTTAAAAATTGTTTAAATAATTTTCAGATACACGTGATACGATTGATACTGCTATTTATAATAAAAAGTAACGTAATGAAGTAATTATTTGCGTATTTTGTTTGAAAAATATTTAATTATATTTTGCAGATAAGAATTTGTCTAAGAAGAAAATTGAGACAATTCTTTGTTGATTTTCTATGTGGACTCGAAATATATGAGGAAAGAATTTTTACTTAGATAAGTAGAACCAAAAGCGGAGAGCAGAGTGCATACAATTTTCTCTTTTGAAACAATTAAATCTCTCCAGCAATGACGTTCAATAATTTACAAAATAGCTGTAAATTTATCTTTGGATTTATCTTTCCGATTTTTTCAACATTTCATAATTGTCCATAATTTTGGAGATCTATTTCAAATAAGATCCATTACAAATTTATCAACTTCCATCCTCTCGAAAATTGACACATTTGTTGAGTAGCGCAGAGTGCCATTGAGAATTGTGCCGCGTGTGAAATAGGTTGCCAACCCCTTTTCTATCGCATGAAAGTAAAATTGTATCATATTGTTTGTTCCTTTAATACAGCCGATTAAAACGTGAAATTAAATTTTTCATTGCTTTAAAGCCACCTATTCTTCGTTTGAAAATCATTTATTCAGAAAAAATTAAACAGCTTCGTTCTCTACATCATTTATCTAGAGCAGGGGTGGCCAACCTTTTTGGGAAGCTTGCCACAATCTGATAAAAAAAAATTACGCGTGCCACTTCCAACTTTTCCACCAAACTAAAAAATATACAAAGTGAAAAAAGGTTACTTGTATGCTTACTTACTATGAGCTATTTACACCAAAAACATATTTTTAAGTGTAAGTTCTATATAGTGAAAATGTAAAAAAAAAATGGTATAACAAATTTTAAAAAAGTAGAAACTTATATTTTATAGTTGATAAATTTTTACAGGATAAATCAGTTAGCTTAGGTACAAAAGAGGGTGACTTTTTGGGCAGATTCGACCGTCCGAGAAAGGGAGAATTTATTTGTTTTTAGTCCCACGTTTCTCAACACTTTTCTTGGAACGTTACAATGCTGTGGAATTGTAAGTTTTGGAGCATGATCTCATTTTTGGCGCTATACTGAAGAAAAGAAAAAAAATCTTGCTTTGTTCCTTTAAAATCTCGCGCTGAAAATTTCTATTTTTTACATATTCTCTTCATGATAATTTTCTATTGTAATTCAATTAATTCAGTAATATTTTCATACAATTTTTGTAATTTTTCAGTAAGTCTTCGCGTGCCACAGCTACTACTCCCACGTGCCACAATGTGGCACGCGTGCCGCGGGTTGGCCACCCCTGATCTAGAGCATTGATCCTCAAACTGTGTTCCACAGAACCTTGGGATTCCACGAGTCACATAAAAAAGAAAAATCAGAAAGAAAAACTATAAATGTGTATGCAAAATGGATTCAAGTTCTCATGAAATTCGTATAACCACAATTATCTAAAGATGATCTCATACATTAAAATTAAAAACTTTATTTATGCATAACTTAACTTTGTTGTGAAAAACTTTTTAAACTTTTATTGTATTATAATAAATGAATTTAAAACTTTTTCTTTATCTATTAGATTGCGAATATACTATTGTTTGCTATCCTGAGTTTCACAAAGTAATTTTATACTGGTTAGTATAATGTTTTGAAACCTTTTACATTTGTGAGGAAAAAAACACCTATAATGAAGAAAATGGAACAATTTATCGACATATCAACAGATTCAATGCTAAAATTTAAATATAAGCTAGAACACCAAAATTTTAAGTTGCCAATTCTTGGAAAATACGCAGAATTTCTCACATATCTGTGAACATTTTAATGCCATTCACAAAAATGTATTTATTAAATGAAAAATATTTCTCAACGCGAATGGCTACAAAAACAAAATATAAAAACGAATTAAACGCGGAATATGAAATGCTGCTACTCATTATTTCCAAAGGCCGACAGTTTGTGTAAAAATTGAGAACACATTTCTCAGTTACTAAATATAATGCATGCGCAGGTGACATTTGGATCACAAATTAATATTATCAATGAATAAATAACATTAGCATTACATCATAAAATTTTTTAATAAGAAATAAAATTTTTAAAAGTCTTTTCCTATAACAAGAATATGTTTATCTATATACTTTAAATATTATTTTAAGATATATTCTTCTAAGTGTGGAATGGGATTCCCCGAAAACCAGTGCCGAATTACTCATTAGGTGGAGTAGGTGATTGCCTATGGGTCCCACGCATTTTAGGTGTACCAAAAATAATTTAAAAAAACCCCAAATATTTAGCTATTTTTTTGCTTCAAGAATTAATTTTTATTGCAGATTCTAATAAATAATTATTGTTTAGTTACATATTTTTTTAATTTGCTGATTATTTGTTATTTTATTTGTGCAATGAAATATATTGCTAAAATGTTGTGTAACAAGATTATTAGGCTACAGGGCCCCGAGAACTGGACTGCCTAAGGGGTCTCCAAGTCATTTTATCCAACATTGCGGAAAACATCTTACAGTTTTAAGGGTTTCATGAGCCGAAAAAGTTTGACCACTGATCTTTGTCCAGAAATAAGAACTCTTCCATGGACAAGATTTATTGCTGTTTTACCCCCTCCCCCCTGAAAAAGAAAAAAGAACTAGCTTTGGCATACCAGTTTTACGATTGTGAGCCCCCCCCCCCGAGTACTTAGCGAGTGTCCCTTTTCGCTGAAGGGAGAATTTTGTTGAAAGGACTACCCGAGAGAGAAATTTATTGCCCATCTTGGGAATCTTTAGAAAAATATTTGTGCCCAAAATTTCGCAATAGCCAACGCCATCTAGATGTCATGTAAGATGTTAAACAACGAAAGGCTTTCACCTTAATCATCTCTGAATAACAATGATAAATCATTATTCAAGGAAATATGTCAAAAACAATTGTGCATGACTTGGTCTTGTTCCAAAACTCATGCTTTGATAGCATGAAACTTTTTTTTTCCTGTTGCATATTGGTAGTATGTAATTTGCTTCACAGATGTTTAGAAAAAGATCCATTTTGTAGCAAATTATAACTGATGGGGAAAAAATGAATTGTTTGTAACATTGTCAAACATATGGATCATTGATTAGAAGAGATGAAACAGCTTAATACATTTTGAAAACACATATTCATTTTAAAAAATGTTTCGTGTTTGATGAAATTTTAAGAATTATTTTTGTAGCCTCTCAAAAAGTTCTGCAATTAATTTGGAAGTGCATTGGCATCTGAACAAACTAAGTGATCTTATCAAACATAAAAGGTCATGCAAAGCTATTATGGATTGAATAAAATGTGTTACACCTATCAGATTTGGCACTTATCTTTGCAAAATTTTTAAATTAAAAAATGTTAACTTCAAATGAAGTTGTCAAAAGTCATTTGAATTACTTTTTTATAAATAACAAACAGGAATTTTCGAAGTGCAGAGTAATGATACTACCTGAAAGGTATTAAACCAAAAGGATCAATTCAATGAAATATTTGTTACACAGCAGATTCCCGAAAAGTCTCGGCCACACCCTTGTAGGTTGAAAAAACCCTGCGTATTACTGATGTCACAAATAATAAAAAAATACCGGAAAGTGATGTAGACATTAATGCATTTGAGAACACCGTACAAACTTCTAAAATATAACACAGTTAGGGACTAAAGGCTGTTGACCGGCCTTCAGTATTTTGAACGAGGTGCGTTGGTAATGGACTTACTGTTCCCTCAGTTGGCCATTTCATTATTCACTCTCATAATGGCTAGTTGAAATAGTGACTGCTAAGTACTAGTAACTTTCCAAACATTTCCAAAAACACAAATTCTCCTTTTATATATAAATGTATGTTCTTCGATGTATTTTATTTAAAATAAAGGGAAAAATTCTTTTTATGGAGATCATTTGACTTTTAAACCTAGATTTGAGTTACCTTTCTATTATTTTGAAAAAATGTCACATTTTACCTGAATGGGTCTAATCGACCCAGTTGATAAAGGTTAATTCTAGGCCTAAAGAAATATTTTCTATGAAATATTTTCATTTTATATAGCATTAGTAATTATTTTGGTATTTACATATTAGTGCAACTGCAGCGAATTAGGCAAATTGCACCATTTCCCACGGTTTTTCTGTTTTTTTCCCTTCATATAAAACATGTTAGTGTTTGTTATTTTGATATGGTGCAATTGGTATGGCACCAATTTTGCTGCAGTTGTAGTAATATGTAAATACCATTATTTTTAGCACGCTTTTATAAGTTTCACTTGCATGTAACGGAATTTTGGAACTGGATTTTCCCCCACTTTAAAAGGTCAGATGAATCCGAAATTTTGCATACTTGTCAAGGACCGATGACAATACAATAATTTCATAATTTTGTTCCATTGTCCTTTTCAGGATCGTCAGGAATGAGGATAATCAGATTTGGCGAAAATTCCATATACCACTTCCAGATTTGGCGACTTATTGCATTTTCCATTTTTAAATTTGGCGACTAATTCCATATACCATTTTTAGATTTGGCGACTAATTTCATACATCTTTTCCAGATTTGGCCACTAATTTCAGATTTAGCGACTAAAAGAATAAGGTGTAACCCTAAGGCGAGTGTTTTGAATTTATAGCTAATGAAATGCAAGTATAAAATACACTTGCGGTTTATAGAAATAAAACAAAAAAAAGTATCTGTATCTGAGAAAGTGGAGGGTGGGTGTATGTTAGCAATTTCTTACCATAATATAAACATTTTTCTGAAAATGGAAACACAAAAAAAGTCTCGTGCATGTGGAAAAAAAATAATTTACGTTCTAACTGCAAAATACCTTTTATTTTCATAAAGCAATACCTTTACAAGGGATGATACGAATTAACATTTTTGCAATACGTTTAAATGGGCATAATACGATTGACACTTAATACTACCATGTTTTGATTAACTCGCTTTTTTTAATGTGTGTCCGGGTGGAATTTTGTAATTGATTTTAAACTGTGTGACTTTCCGATGAGCTAGAGACTTGAAATTTGGACCATAGTTCAGAAGTGGATGACAATGCATAAAAATGTGAAGAAAGAAGAAAAGAAAAAACGAAAAGGAGGAATTTTATAACATTTAGTCCGTTAGCATGGTACATTAAAATTTTTTTTAATTCGAACTTTTTCTTCTCAACACACTTTTATTTGTTTGAAATGTTCAAAAGAGACGGAATCTAATATAACGATACGGGACTTATCCGTGGCCCCGTAAACGGAAAGAATAAATACACTTCAGACCCGTTAATTAAAATCCATTGAAGAGCAAGACTAATTACACAGGCACGTAATTCCAGCTTCAAATATCAAACTCCAGGATAAATTCAAGAATGAATAAATGATAGTTTAAAAAACTAAAAAACACGCTTTTATTGTAGTTCGAACTAAAAAATGAAAAATAAATTATAGTTTGAAAAAAACTAAAAAACACGCTTTTATACTGAATCGAACTAAAAAGTAAGAAAATAATTCTTAATATAAGGATAAAATGATTAACGAGAAAATAAATGTTATTGTGGTAAAAGCGTGGGGTGCTTTGTACTACATTTTTACACTAATTCAGCTTTTCGGAATAGTAGTTAGAAATTATAACAATTGATACATTTATAGAACACCCCACGCTTTTACCCCCAATGACATTCATTTTCTCGTTAATCATTTTATTCTTATATTAAGAATTATTTTCTTACTTTTTAGTTCGATTCAGTATAAAAGCGTGTTTTTTAGTTTTTTTAAACTATAATTTATTGTAGTAAACACATTGCTCATTCATATTTCTTGCCCTCCGGCATTTTAACCCCTCTTTGACCAGTTTGAAAAATATTAAAACTAATGAAATAACTCTCAAGCTATAGTTACAATTTTATTTACACGTTTTAATTACATTATCATTGATGATAAACAAAATGTACAATAAATATTTACATGCTCTTAGCAGAGAAATGTTAAGTATCTCCGGCCGCATCTGTTCTGTTTTTCTATTTTTTTAAGGGTATATTTTTAAGCCTTCTTTGTTTAGATGTTCTGGCACACACATCTGGAATTTCAACAGTAACCTCTTGTTGCTGACGTGTTCTTTTTACAACTAACATTTCTGATTCTCTGCAAGATGTTTTCTAAGTTTCCTCGGAAAACGATGCCATTTGAGAAGCTTATGATCATTACAATGGATTGACATGCATAAAAAATAACAAAAGCATTAACAGTTAGATCAATCATACTATAAAATAAACTTACCGGCCACTTTCTTGTTTCTCTTTTGAATGTATAAGAGGCAAATAGAGTTTCAACTGTTGTATTTTCTCCAACTTTAGTTTGTAGAAAAAAATTTATTTCTGGTTTCTTTTTCTTTTCTTGTGACATTTTCCCGCTATATTGTAAATTGGATAGAAGAATCCCTTTATTATTTTTAGGTATATGTGGCACAAAAGGGACTTATTCTTTTGAAACCCAACTATGATTTTCGGCAACGTGAGGATTGAAATTCAATAGGAATAAATTAATTGTTTTTTCTAATTATTCTATATTAACTTTAATTATTATTTGTCAAGTACTAAAAAAGAAATGATAAATTACAATATTTCGCACACAAGCAGTGTTCTCAATTGATTTTATTCGATGAAAAACAATTTTTCTTGACTTATGTCACACTCACATAGTGGAGTACACAATCCTCACCAACAAACTTTTACGATGGGGATTATCCCCCCTTGGCGCTTTCGCCTACGGGTTTTCTAGAACGTCCCCCCCCCCTCCATAGGAGAGGTACGTGAATGTCATTACGCTCACCACTAGAAGACTTTCCAATGTACATTTCACTAGAGTAAACGTAAGCTGCTTTGTAATCAACTATAAATCCGTATTTAGCCCTTGGCTTTGATGGCAATATGAAAAGGGCACTGTTACTATGGAAAAGTAAAGTTTCGACTGTTGTTAAATTTTCATTCGGATTGAACATATATATTTGGAAACTGTGTAACAAACAAAAGACAGTCTGATCGCTTATGATGATCTCAAAATATGTCTGATTGTCAGAAATTTCTGTTTTTGATAAGTTCTTCATCGCTTGTTTCCATCAGATTGGTCACTTAGCTTTTGTAAAAGTTTTCTATCTCCTCACCAGAGTAAGACCACATTTATGATTCACTATTTTATATTGTTTTATAAAATTTGCAAAACACATCCGTGCACATACACGAGTAGTACAGTATGAATCCGATTCACAGTCTACGTTTGAAATTTTTTGCCTTACGTGATGAAGGTAACATTATTCTGTAGCAATGTTTGGTTATACGTCAGTTGTAATTTAAGTAATGGCATCTTGGGTATAAATCAATTTTCAATGAACTACTGCATGACAGTTTTTTCTATGTAAACACCAGCAAAGATTATAATCTTTTTTTAAATGTTCGGAAGCCGTTGGAGACCATTGGCAAGGTGTTCATTGTTGATGTCAGCAACGGAGTGCCCTAATACGCTGCGAGCAGATGAAATGCCATAAATAAGCGGCCTCAGAGTTTCCTTCAACAATGGACACAGATTGAAGTCACAGAGGCTCTTGTCAGGTGAGTAGGGATGGTGTTAATAGATTTCCCATTGCCACCGTCGTAATAGAAGAGTGGTATTGTTCGCGACTTGACGACGATCGTTGTCACGTAATACGGTTGGGATATTGTTTTGCAATAAACGTGAATCATTCGGTCTATGGAAAGGAGGCCGCTCAGGATGTCAATCTGATCTTGAGAAATGGAGGACCGGTCTGTGCGTTGCAAATCTACAGTCTCATTTTGACCTGAATGAAGCACTTTAATCCATCGTGCACCCGTCCTATACAGTAATGCATTTTAGCCCCATTCTTCCAGTAATCCTCCGTAACATTCTGTACGGTTGCCGCTCCAACCTCGATTTTAAGCCATGACCGCTGATCAACTTTTGAAAACATGCTTTAGAGCGATGGAAAGGAGACTCTTCATTTTAACGCCACATAACTTCCCTTCTAAATAGATCGACTGTTTATTGCACTCTAACACATCGACAAACGCGCCACTTCATCGCTCCTATATCTTATTTGAACATGCTCGCTCTCCTGCGAGTTTCTAGATTAAGTTGCCGCTATTTAATTTACAGCCCTCGTATATTATAAGTGATAATCAACACATGTAAAATATCAGTTGGAGAAAAGCAGCATACGACACCATTTAATGATGGCGATATTGTGTCTGCATTTCAGTACACTAATTGTGTGTTATATATTAACCGTTCATTAAAATAAGTTTTTTAAAATACTAAATTGATTTAATATACATTTTTCAACCCATGTTAATAATGTGGGTCGATACGACTCCTACAGGTAAAATGTCACTTTTTTACCCCTTGGTGATTTACAAATATCTACGACCCCGAAAGCTGTGCGTATGAAAGGAATGCATATTTTTTAGTGACACACAATATTTGAACAATCAGAATTTAAATCGGTAGAATATTCGAAAGATTACTTTTAAAATGTGTCAAATCGACCTGTACAGAGCAGGAAGGCTTAGCACAATCAGTCACTGGAGCACAACTTTTGTTATCGGCCTGCTTCTGTCTCTTTCTGTTTTGGATTTCATCTGCTATACAACTGTCCATTCGACGGTCTTCAGTCTCTTTGTCAAATATCTTGTAAGGAATTGGTTGTTCATTTAGTTCGTAGATGGTGTTGGTGAGAGTCATGATGTAATGCTTTGCGAGGGTTAGAGTTTCGATTTTAGATGGTTCTTTCGCCTTCATCATATCAGGAAGGACTTGTCGAAGTGATTGAAACGCATCATTTAAGCTGTTATATCGATCTCTTTCTCTTTCGTTTTTTTGTAATCTTTTAAGTTTCTTTTCTGTGTATCTGGTTGGGAGAAAAATAAATTTATTATAACAGTGTTGCATTCGAACTCTAACATATTCAGTTAAAAAAATTACATTTTAAATTAAGCCAGCTATTCTCAAACTGTGGGGAGTGCCCCCCCAGGTGGGCGTGATAACCCTACGTGGGAGATGGGGGAACATATCAATAAATTGAAAATAAAAGATTATTTGAAAAAATTATTTAATTTACTGAAAGGAAGTAAAAAAAAAAATACATTCTGATATGTTTGCATGTCATTGCTACTTATTTTTTTTTATCATTATTACTTATTTATTGCAATCTATTCCAATGTAAATATTAGGAAGGAAAAGTAACATAATGCTTATCCTTTTACTTAAAAGTAACGTAAACAAAATTTAATACTTTTTTTGATAATTTGTATGGTTTATAAATAAGGTCGTATTGTAGCTTTAGCTTATATTATTATATTGAGGGGAGGGGTGATGAAAATTATGATTGAAAATTGGGTCGCAAATATTGACAGTTTGAGAAGCACTGATGTAAGCTGATTTTGATCTTTAGCAGACTGTTATAGTTGCCAAAGCAGCACAATAAACTTTGTTTAAATTCTTTGCATGATTTGGTTGTAAAACAGCCAAATCATGCCAATAACTGGTTCTCAAATATATTTTTAGGTTAGGAATCTGCTTAGGTTTAAAAATGATCTTGTCCTCAAGATTTTGAAAAATTCTTTGGTCCTTTGTAAGGCAGAAGAAGCTAATGCTTGGGAGTCTGCAGCAATTATGATCCCGTTTGCTATTTTTGATGTGTAACATCTTTACTCTCGGTTGCTGGATATTTGTTGGAGTGATTTCGTGAAAAGGGACGGAAATGCGTAACAGGAAGTCGGGGGAAGCGCGCGCTGTTCGATTTGACCAATTCAGCGCTTTGGGGGTGTCCCTTCGCTAGCCTCGTTTACTCTTTGAACAGTCTAATCATAAGATGTCGTAAGAAGAATTAAGATAGCAGCTCCCTAACAATAAGATCTCATTTTCAGCTTTTTACACCTAAATTATTAAAAAGGTTAATTGTTTAAAAAAATGACTCTCAGCCTTGTCAACTGTATGGATGATTAAGTCCTCTGGCCAATAAAAGCTCATTGGCAAATTCCAAATGTTGAGACCCGATTTCCCTTCATAAAAAATATGGGAACTGAAAACTTTAAAATCATCTTATAACGTGTATAGTGATGTAAACAAGGGCATGTTTTGGGGTTTCAGCCTTCCCCATAGACTAACAGGTTTTTACTTTTTACCGTAGAGTTAACCCCTCCAAGCCTTCTCGTGAGCGTGTTTTTTAGAATTTAATCTCCCCCCATAAGAGAGGTATGTGTAAGCTACTAGCGTTGCATAATTATATATATGTTTGAAAATTGAGGGGTTGAAGTAAATGTTGCTTCCACATGATGTATGCTCAACTCAAATGTAAATTAAAAAGAAAAAAATATGAAATGGTGCAGAGGTAGGTGTAGAACAGGTGAAAACAAAGTCGAAGAAGGATTAAAGACACGGCTTACGAGTTAAATTTTTCGAGGCGCTTTTATGTCATATTCTGGCGAATTTTCAAATAAGATACCCGTCTAACGGAAAAGTATCGTAAATGATGAATAAAATTAGTGACAGGCGGGGAAATATTTTACGAGGGAATAGGTAGCTGTGACTTTTTTTCCTGTTAGCAATTATAATCGCATATTAAAGGAAAATAGCATGAAAAAGTCGTGAAATTTTGGTATTGTTGTGTAACTTATCTCTTCAATTCTATTTTCACAATCTCCCATTTTAGTGAACTTATTTAACCTTTACATCTTTCCTAATATAAGTTCAATAAAAAAACAGCAAAGACAAACTTTTGCTCAACCCCGCTCTGCATGTTCTAAAGTTTAATAGTCGATTTTCGTAAAAATAAACTTTATGAAGCTCTTCAGAGAGAAAGTTTACCTGCAGTCCTCTCGCAAATCCACTAATAACGGGCGATAAATTGGAGGATAAAATAAATGTTCTTCGGCGAGTTCTAGGTACAATGCATTTTATACAACGGCACTTGTGGCCCGCTTTACAGAACAGCGGTTCTATTCCATTTCCCCCCGAAGAAGTTTATGCAACACCATCTATACACGTGTCTTATTTAGGTGGTTTGGCTTTAGTTTCGACACTGTTCTACACCAGGGTGCTTAAATGATAGAGTTAGAATACACTTCTCATCTTCCTGAGTATTGGGTCTCTTCGAATTGAACCATTTTCGTATCAGCTAACTGGTAGTAAGTTGGATTTGTGTTTTTCAAAATTAATTTCATTTCAACGGATTATAAAAATTGCACATAAAATACAGAGATTCAATCATGTACAAATAATCATTGCAAAAATGTTTACACTGTATGTACTGTATCAGTTCCAGGAACTTTTTGTCTTTACCAACCTTCATTATTTACTTTTTGTGGAAAAGGAGAAGGTCCCCTATAAGTTTTTGATCCGTTAAAGGTATAAAAATCTGTTATGTTGATGGTATGTATTATAGAATTTTGAAGGGCAACGCGAGTAAAACGCGTTTTAAAGTGTGACATCTTGCTTAAAGTAATGGCATCAGCTTTTACTAAAACATTTGTAGTGTTTGTTTTAGTGATCGGAAAATGATAAACTTGGTATTTTTATGAAGCTAATAAGATGGCCCATAAAATAGAATCATAAAAAAAATGTCAATTTTTGGCAAAATTCACAATTTTAGGGTAGTGTGGACACCTTAAGCTTTACGTATATTTAATTATGTTGAAATTGTATGGATTCTCCTGATTTGAGGAAAAGTGAATTTATTGAATGGAATGATTTTTTTTTGTTTTCTTTTTTAACATTTATAAACCCCGTACACCACCGAACGTATAACACGGGGGTAAACAACACAGACAGAAGAAAGGATTACAACACAAACATCCATGCCTTCTCCGGGATTCGAACCCAGTTCCTGCGGCACCGTAGTCAGCTTCACTGACCACTATACCGGATGGGCGGCGAATTGAATAATTGATTAATTGTTTATTAACACATCACACTTTGAAGTTACAGCTGGCCAATTGGTGGCAGACTTCGTTGTTTTGAACCTTGGTCAAGTGACGGGGACGACATCTGAGCTGGCTCTCCACCCTCCAAACTTCCATACCAAGCCAAAGTGAGGAAGTTATTGTTCAATGTGTTTCATTCCTACTAAATGGAAGGTTCTCATTTATTTCTAACCCATGAATCAACAAAAATAGCTTCAGTTACTAAGCTGAAATCCCTCATAGTTTGAAAACCATTAGCTTACGAAGTTCACGATCATGTTTCATAACTTCGATTTGAAACTCAAATTTAAGAAAAACGAAGGGTATATAAATGAAAGGTTTGTTGCATTCTGCTCCACCAGAGAATTTGTTCACACCAGATCTCAAAGTTGGTTATGAAATTCGTCTACACATGGTGCTTTTGACTGGGAGAAAAAAAACTATTTACTACAAAATGTTTCATGATAACCACTATTTGCAGCAACAACATGACGTAGTCTAAAGACAAAATTTGCAGACGCCCATTTAAACATTTCAATTGGAATGTTTTGACATGCACCAGAAATGTATTGTTAAATTCAGCTATGGTGTAAGAAAAAAAAGAAGAAATCAAAATCCTTGAGAAGAAGAAAAATCACATGGGAAATAAGGAAACTCTATTTTCTTAAGGAAACATGCATTTGTTAGTCAAGAGGCAATGACACGATCAATAAATATGAGGTCGCTGTTGGATGATCTGCTGAACGATTGCAGTATTAACCTCCGTAACTGCTTGGATTGGGTGGCTTCATTTCTAGCGAGGTCACATCATTAACTTTCCCAGAACATTGAAAATTTTCAAACGGTGTTTTTATTATACATACTGTTTGCCGATTAGTTTCTAACCTTTGGAAACTGTTTCTCGTTGCAACAAAACTATGGTCCCTATATGATGGAACCCTAAAACAAAAAACATTCACTCTTCTAGCAGGTAAATCATTTCGAAGGGGACACCAAAATGATGAGTGCCTTATAAATACCGATCTGTAGTGTGGACATATAACATTGTCTTATACCAGTGGTCTCTTCAAACTTTTTCTGCTCACAGAGCCTTAAGAAC
>BMAO01019913.1:0-22303 GCA_019973975.1 Trichonephila clavata | reverse complement strand
TTTAT
Organism: Trichonephila clavata; assembly: GCA_019973975.1. Classification (NCBI taxonomy): domain Eukaryota; kingdom Metazoa; phylum Arthropoda; class Arachnida; order Araneae; family Nephilidae; genus Trichonephila; species Trichonephila clavata. The sequence continues at coordinate 22,298 of BMAO01019913.1, read as the reverse complement.
AGTCGCCTAACAAGGTTTCACAAATACCATAATATAGTATTACTATATGTTTTCTATAATGTAGTTTGCCCCGTATAGAAAATATTCAGTTTTATCTGCAGTACTTGTAGTCAGTATACTTGTATTCGGAATTCTTATTGCAGGAGGAGAGTAATGCGCTGGTTGTTTTTAGATATGTCATTTTCACACACACACAGTATTCTTCCATCCCTTCCAAATATTGTTTCTCATAGCAACCTGTAAAAGGTTTAGCCGCGGCATTTCTTTCAACAAGAAAAAATAAATGAAAAAGCTCTCTTCTAAGTTATATAAACCATATTTTTAAAACAAAATTTGAGCTTGAAATTAATCTTAACCAGGTAACTATGAGAACTAGAAAAACTAAAACATAATCAAGCAGAAATTATTTTAGTAATGAAAAATGAAATTAATAACCATTTCACACTGAAAGCGTTGATTGTGCGCATAAATATGTTTAATTTCTTCAGTTTAAGAGTGGAAAATGAAACAGAGACCAGAACTTAAGCTCAGAGAATTTCAAATATCTTTAAGACTAATTTGTTAGCAGATCTGAAATTTGGTGGCAACCTTCCCAAAGATATGAACCACAAGAAAATGCATATATATATATATATATATATAAATAAAAAATTTGAAATTTATGGGGTACTGTGTACCTTTAAATTATAAAATATTTTTAAAATTCATTAATTTTAGTATTAAACTATTTTCTTGATCTTAAAGTTACAGTGTATCTTCTCGACATTCTTTCGCTTGTTTTCCTTGCAGTTTTTCTTTCTTTTTTTTTTTTTTGATTAGCAAGATGTATAAAATAACTAGATATTAATTTACAAAACAGGTGTGAATAATTACTTTTCATAATATATAGTGCTTAGGAATTTAAAATTTGTTATATGTGGTTAAAAAGCATATTGGAAGATGAACCACTATATAAAGAATTTTCTATATATCGAAAATTTTTTCAGGATTTGGCAAAATTCCTGTTTTGTATATTGAATATTCATTAATTACGAGTTAAAAATTTGCAGTATTGATTTTTCTTACTAAAAACGTGCCACACCCGCTTAAATTTTCAGTTACAAAGAAGCATTTCCCTTAAATATGAAAAAGATGGTAATATTTGCAGTAACTTAAAAGATTTTCGATAATTTTAAAATAGATTTTGGATTAAAAAGTCATGAAGATGCTTGAAGAGATTTCATCACTTAGGTATCCAGTTTCTTCTAAAAAGAGCATTCGAATTTTAAATGTGGTATGTCTGGGGTACATACCTACTTAATTTGTTAAAACGTAGTATTTATTTTCAAATATTTAATAATTTAGGTATATAAATTATTAAAAAAAATTCACGATAATTAATGGTCAGTTAAAGTGTGTAAAAGATTGATAATTCACAATTTTCGTATTTATTCCTTGAAATAATTAAGTATTGTACAAATTAACCAATGATAGACTGTTAAGTGAAAAGTAAAAAAATTCCCATTAAAATAAGTTCACTGTTTTATAAATTAGCTGTGATAATAAATAGTTAGTCCTTCGAAAAGTACATTTCATATTACGGATGGAGTAATTTATAAACAGTATGGAAAATAGAATAAGTAATGTAATAATTTTGCTAAATTATTTCAAGTTATAAGAAAATAACAGAATATAGTGCAACAATTTTTGTGATCTATAAGTATACAAATTGTATTATGCCATTTAATGCTGCCGATAACAATAACATTTATGTTATTTTAAATATTACAAAAAACTTATCGAATATGCTAAACACGCCGCTATCAATACTTGAACGATTAAATCACTATGCCATAAAATAATGAATTAAATAACTCCTATAATATTATGTGCTATAAATAATTTTTAATTAGCTATTTCATGAAGTAATTAATTTTATAATTTAGCACTTAAAAGTAATATATATATATTACACTGCTCAAATAAATTAGGGTAGCAAGCAAAAAAAAAGAAGGAACCATTATGTGATAGCCATGCGTTGGTATAAAATGGAGATTAAAAATATAACAAACGCAATATAGAAAAAAAGAAGCATAGATTATTGTATGGGAGCTTTAATTCTTTGTAATGGTATAAAAATGATGTTTCAGGGCAATAATTTGGTTACAAGTAAATAATAACAAAAGAAATGATTTGGGGAAATGATACATGATATTGAATATGGTGTAAGGCCCCGAACTGCTGAAACTGCCACACACCTAGTTCGCATGGCTGCGATAAGGTAAATGGAATTTTGGGAATACTGTTCCATTCTTGACGAAGTGTGATTTCCAAGTCTTGGACAGTAACAGGAGACTTGGTCTTGCAGCAACGCGCCGAGTGTATCCCAAACATGCTAGATTGGAATAAGATTAGGAGAGCATGCTGGTTACTTCATGCGCTGTATTGTTTCAGCTTCAAGAAAGTTCTTCACAAGACGTGTACCATAAGGTTTTGCATTATCCTGCATGGTGTCTCCGGATCTCGTCTGCATACCTTTGAGCAATTGTCATTTCGAGTGATATGTAGGTCAGTTCGTCCACCTATACTGATGCCAGTTAATACCATTAAAATCCCTCGTTTATAATGTGATCTTTCCTGAATGAAAATAGAGTTAGTTCGAATGCCCCTTTATCGCCATACCAAAACATGCATGGTGTCACAATTTAAATTGATTCAGAACTTATCTGTTACTTGTCTGCAAGTAATTTGCATCCAATCTCGATATTCAGCAGCCCACTTTCTTCTGGTCACGTGGTGTCTTGCTGACACTGGAATACACACCACTGGTATACGTGCATATAGACCACCCACATGAAGCTTATTTCGAATTGTTTCGTTTGAGCCCCTTCGTTCTGTTGCGAAAAGAAACTTTTTTTGAATCTGCGTCCAGTTAACTGTTCTGCCTCAAACAGCTGTTAACAAGATATATCGATATCTTTTTTGTGGTCGAGCATTTTCTAACATGTTCTGGCCACGGCGTTGAGTTTGTAATCGATTCCACAGTCTTACAGTTACACTTCTTCTCCCTCCAGCAGCACCAGCTACAGTTCTTTGACCAGATTCTAGTCTTCTGATCACACGCCACGCCATGGATTCAGGTAAATGTGCAGGTTGTCGGGACATTTTCCAGCCACCTATTCTCAAAACTGGACTTGAAGATTGAATTTCACCACTGAGACAATAGCTTATATGAAATCACGATTTCAGCTCTGATATCTGCTTTCTGGTTTTTGATGTCATGAAAGTCGATTTGCATATCTTCTGTTTTCTGCTATACTTTTGACTATGTATGTTTTGGTTATCAGAAGAAGTTTTTGAGTAAATTCTTTAAATCCACGTGATCCCCTAATTTTTTTTGAACTGTGTATATTCGCATCAGAAGAATATAAACTTCAAAAGCGTATAAATACACTGCTCAAAAATAAGAGTAGCTTTGAATTTAACGAATTTATTCAAATATTTTCTCTGGTAACTAATGCAAAACGAAACATCTATGCTCTAAAGTGTAACAGAAAACAAAAGAAGAAAACTCGGTATGCAAATCAATCATTACCTCCAAGACCAGAAAAAAAGTACAAGCGCAGAAATTGTGATTTTGTTGAAGCTGTTATTTTTCTTTGTCTCAGTGGTGAAATTCAACTTTTTGGATGTTGTTTTGAGAAAATGTCACTGGAAACATCACGACATCGGGATCTAACAAAATACATGGCTCGGGTTATTATCGAGAGACTGGAATCCTGGCAAACATAAAGAACTGTAGAGAATGCATTTGAAGTAGCATGAAGTGTCATTGAAAGACTGGAATCGGTTTGAATAATTTGGACATTTCTGATGTTGACCACTAGAAGGTCATCCACGTGATACCACAGCAAATAATTACCGATATATACTGTTGACAACTCATCAAGACAGAGCATACAATGTGACTCAGATTCAAAGAAAAATTTCACGCCAAACAATCCGAATCAATTTCACGTGGGTGGGCTGTATGTATGTAGGCCAATGGTGTGTATTCGTTGACCTCAAGGCACAGTGCACTCCGAAGAAAATGGGCTGCTTAACATAGATATTAGATGCAAATGATTTGTTGTCAAGTACTGTTTACGGACGAATTCTGATTCAGCTTAGAATGTGATACCAGATGTATTTTGGTATAGCGAGAAAGAGACACTCGAAATAACCCTACATTCATTAAAGAAAGTTCATATTCCAGATTAGATTGTTTGAGTGTGTATGTGCTGAAATCAAAATAGATTTACGTACTGATCTGCATATCATTCGGAAGAGTAATCTGAATGCTCAAAGGTACGCACACTAGATTCTAAAGTCCCACGACATACTTTATGTTACAGCTATTGGTGATTAGTTTCTTTTAATGCAGGATAATGCAAATCTCATATAGCTCGTTTTGTGCTGAGCTTCCTGAAGTTGAAACAATACAAGGCATGGAGAGACCAGCATACTCTCTTCTGATCTTAATCCTATCAAGCATGTTTGAAACATACTCAAACCACACCTTTCTTTTAAAAGAATACCTCCTTTAACTGTTCAATATTTGAAGATTGTATTTCGTCAGGAACGAAGCAATATTACGCAAAGTCTCATCAACAACCTCATTGCATACATGCTAAGGAGGTATGTGTTAATCTTGGTAATTGAAGGAGTCCACACGGCATATTAAACATCCTGTATCATTTCCAAACAATCAGTTTTTTTGTCATCTACATCTATCCAAGTAGTTTCCCTGAAGCATTATTACATGTTCTTTATACATTCCAAAGAATAAAAGTTCTCAAAGAATTGGGGTATTTTTGCTTCTTTTTTTCTGTATTGCATTTGGTTGCACCTATATTCTCTATTTTATGCCCATGCATGGCTAATACGCAACGATTTCTTCACATTTTTGCTTGCTCTCCTGATTTTTTTTAGCCGTATATAACTTACATGTAAGCAATGTTGAAAATGCTTACTACGATTTCAACTACAATCGGAGATAAGATTCCTTATTTATACCTCGTACTTCAAAACTACACGAATAGTATTGGAAACGGATCTTGTAATTTTGTGCCATATTCAAGTGGCAAGGATAAAAGTCAAATCTCCATTACTCTACAAACTTCCATAACATGCTTACATGAGAACTTTTAGTTTTGATAGATTTACAAAGTACCGATCCCTCAGCATAGGTCTTCAAGAGACTCGAATCCACGACTCGAATGAAGCAATTTTGTCCACGAATTCTTGACCATGACCACACTTTTACCACGGTCAAAATAGAAGATAAGATAATTATGCTTTCTAAAGAATTAAAATCAAATGCTTTACAATTGCAATTTAGAAGCAACATGAAACCTGTTGAGGATAGAATTCATAATTTTGAATCATAATTACGACATTCGAGCTGGAGAAAAACTCATTCCCTTAACTTCTATACCAAGTTAACATGAGGATCTTAAATCTATTTTCATTTTTACAGTTCATGGACATCATTACATGGGTGTTTAGTGCAATCAGAACATGCGCACTTGAAACAATAGTGCCAACCAACATGTGATCATGACCACACAACTGCCCTTATTCCAACAAGAATTCAAATAAATTGTAATATTTATAGCGAAATGATATCAATTCTAAAATTTGAATCCGTTCAAAATCCCTCGCTCGATGATCGGAGACCATATCCAGCATTAAGTATTCAGATTTCAATCATCCGGTTACGCTCATATTCTATTGGAGAATTTATAGAATTTTCAGATACTTTTACATCAAGTCTTTTCTAGTTCTGATTTCTGGGTCACATACCTACTAAAATCAAATATCCGATTTCACTTCGTTCGTAATACAGAGGATGTTTGAATTTCGAATTTAATCCATTTGCATATGAATCTGCAGTTCTTTCACCAACATTTTCGTATTCCGGATAATTATTATTAATCAGAAGAGAAGCTTACAATAAAACCTCTCTACTTTTATGAAGAGGTAATGCCTGTATCGTATTTCGAATTGTCACGTTCATTTCAAATGGTTGTACAAAGGATTTAATGTTTCCGGGTCCATTTAATCTATTTCCTTATATTCATATGCATTTAATTTCAAAAATACATTACGGCATGCTCTGCAATGTATTTAAAAACGTATCTGTGTAGTTAGTTTGTAAAAGTATGTATCTTAATTAAAATATAATTCTAAAATCGATATTTTTAAGTAATTGTTCAGTTAGAATCAATTATATTAATTTCGAGGTGCTTTGATTTTAACTCTTTCGTGGGCTTTGGGAAGATTATTTCCATCTACATGACCTTACAAAATACACCTGTGGGAAGCGATAAAAACCCCTTATAATATTTTGGTCTTGCTATTATAACGATGTAAAGACTGGTTCCCATATTAATCTTCAATTTTCTTATTGAACTTGCCTTCATAAATAGTTTCATACTGTGGCAAATGAACAAAAGAAACTGAAGTTAAGACCAGTTAACATTCCGTATTGAATTAGCTTGTCAGCTGATGGACGGATATTCCTCAAGAAAAAGGAAAGGACGGCTTTTTCTAGTTTGCAAGCAAAGAAGTGTGTAGTTCTCCGGATGATGCGTGCTTAGCCAGTGTGGGAGATCATATGCCAAAAATGGTTTCCATCTATAGACGATGTAGGAAATGCAGCAGAAAGGGACAAGAAAAGAGGACTTTCTACATGTGTGCAGAATGTCATGCCTCCTTGTGCATTGCAACATACTTCTTATCTTTTCCGAGCGAATAATCACCCTTAAATTTAATTTTCTTTATGATGGTGAATGGTTCCTTGGGAAGTATACTTCCCATCCCTAAATTTGAATTTAGACATAAAATTTGGCAAAATAAAATTTTTTTCCTTAAATTTATAGTTTAATTGTTAATAAAACGTAAAAAACTGAGAAAATTCAAAAGAGAAATAAATGATCCACTAAAGGGTAAAATTCTTTCATTATTTTTATACAAATGTTGTTGCTTATACCACCTGATCGACTGTAACATCAGATCAAGGTCCACGAATTCATCGCGGCTAAGGGCTAGAATTGGACGCCTGTCGTTAGCCTAAGCTTTGAGCCCCAACAAGGGGACCGTTTGCTCGTACAACACGATAGATGGCGATACCATTCGGACCCACTGATTTAACGAGCATGTACTCTGTTTGCCCTCGGTGGGCATTTGGTGGCATCGGGCATCGAACCCAGGCCTTCCGGTTTGGAGTCCAATGCTCTAACCACTAGGCTACCCACGACCCTATTTCTATACAAATAAATGAAGCAATGTGAGAAAAATGAATCAGTTTTTTGTCGTTGTATTGACTTGTTATATAATTTTGTCATTTAAAAAACTTATAATTTATTTCGATATTTGTTGTATAGAAACATGCACATGTATAGAAACGTCAAAATATAAAAATCTCAAAAACTGTATGCTTTTCTACTTCCTTTTCTTTATTACCTAAGAAACCATTTTTACTCAAAGAAAATTTTGTAGCCAGAAATGAAGAAGAATTTTTTTTCTCCTTTTGGTAAGAAATCATTGTAGCATTTCAAAAGAAAAAAAAATTCGGAAATATTTCTATGAATAATCTTATACATTTCATGTTGGAGGACAGCTGTAATATTTCAAACTGCAGATATACTGAAAGGTCTACGTACATGAAAAAAGACAAAAATATTCTCATTTGTATCTATAATATTTTTTTCTTCCAATGTTGGAATAAATTAATATAGTAACCCATATTAAAAAAAAAATAATATGTTTCTATGATAAAAAAAATTCCAATGCCACTAGCAAAAACATTAATATTGGAAAACTTCTTACGTATAAATTCTTTTTAGTGTTAGAGTTTTTTTTACTTTTATTTCAAGATTAAATTAATAAATAAATATTTCCTTCCAACAATGTATCGAATTACGTAATTGAACTCAATATTTAAATAATGAACACATTTTGTCTCGATTAAGATTTTGTATAGTGCCACTTAAAATATTTTACAGACACTTTCAAGACAGAAAAAAAGATTTTTAAGTAATTAATTAAATGGTCATTCATTGATAATTGAGCATATTTAAATGAATTCTATTTCAGAAGAACGTACATTTATTTAAATTTTAAGAAAATGTTTTCAGTAATTCCCGCTTAAACTTATTTTTATTTTGGTAATATTTGAAAAATTAACTTAATAAATTATTAGTATAATTAAATATAAGAGAATATAAAAGATAGAAAGAGAGATAAATTAAATAAGAACAGTTTACTTACACATCTGTTAAATTCAGATCTGTATCCTTAAGAAAAATAATGTTTCAAGTAGCCATTAGCTTTCTTAGAGATCTATTAAAATCTTATTTTAAAAGGAATACCTTTGCCATTTACTAAAGATATTTTAATTCAGAATAATATTTATATGTCAGTTTCCCTTAAAAATTATCAGATAATGCAATACCTATCAATAGCACAATATAAAATATTATTGTTTAGAGCAAAGCAATTATTCCAAAATTGATAAATATTGTGCGTTATTTTTTTTTCTTTACAAATGTAATCGGTATTTTTCAGTGTATAAAACCAAAATGGGTACTTACGCAATATCGAAACAATGCCTACGCTCAGGATAACTCGTCAAGTTCACAACCTCGATTTCGCATGTGTCGTACGTGGTAAATTGGCAACCATGTGCTTCGTTTCATATAATGTCACCAGTACGGTAGCGATAGTAAGTAATTTCTCCAAAATGGAAAAATGTAATGTATATTTTCCTAAAAATCAAATTTTGCTTTTTTAAAAATATATTTGACTCTTAATTTAAACGAAAAATGTTGAAATAAACTTACAAATTAAAATTTATTAGGCATTTATTTTTTCAATTCTTTATTGTTCATACTTTTTTCTATAATCTCGAACAAAAGTTAATGATACTAACTATAGTTTTCAGCAAAAAAAAATCAATTTAGATACAATGTTTAGTAGGAAATATATAAAATGAAACATTTAATTTAATTTGTATGATTTAAACATAAATTTATGTAAGTGAAATTGGAATTATGTGTGTTATTAGCATATGTTATTAACAAATGCTAAAATAATGCCTATTTTTTATTCAAACTTACACTGAATAGAAAAGAAAAATACCAATTCACAAAAAAATGCATTTTCAAAAGAAGAAGAGCACATGTTAATATTCTTTATGAATAATCCCTCACTCATTGATAAAAAGGTTAAAATATCAAAACTGCTACTACATATGCAACTGCTTAACACATCTCTACTCAATCCCTAGTTTTTCGGTTCCATATAATAAATTTCATATCCAGGATTACATGAAATAGCGGAAAAATCGTCCATGAAAAAAATATCCTCGTGTAACGCAGTAAGATAGAGCAATAGCATCGATCGTGGTTTTTTTTTTGAGCACCGCAATTTAACGGATGATCAAATTTAGGAATTCAACTCCTTCTTTTTGATTTTCTGTCTTTCAAAGGACAGGGTCGAGGTGTCGTCAGGCGGTTCAATGCTGTTAGTTGATCGTCCAAAACATCCATTACTTGTGACGCATTTCAACTGAAGCGTGATCTCACTTTTTAACCAAGGTGGATGAGAAAAAAAAATGGTTTTATTGAGACTGATATATTTAGCCTTGATTTCTAGTATATGATCGTAAGATGTATCTGAAATATTATCTAACTGAATCTGAGAATTGAAAAAGATTCATTTTTATCAAAGAATGGATAAGTTTATTTATTTATTTTCCTTTTCAATATTTTTCTTTACTTAACATAGTAAGTCCTCAAAATTATAATTTTCATTGTCGAACGATGAGTGTTTTTATTTTCGTGTCCAGTTGTCTTTTGAGTTTCTACTCAATCTTTTATATACCCTTTAGAATGCTAATTGAAACCCAGTGGTTGAGTGGTAGTGTATCGCGATTCCGTGCCATAGGTCCGAGGTTCAACCCCGGGAATGGGTAAGGTCGACTCAGCCTTTCATCCCTTGAGTAGGTCAATAAATGAGTAACAGGCTTGCTATAGAGCTAAGCACTGTGGGTTTCGCGTTATGCTGATCATCTGACCGGAACATCTGCTCAGCCACCTAGGTCACAGAAACTGAGGTGAACATACTAGGCTTTGGCTCTCATGAGCGGGTTCATGCTCCTCAGTTTCCGTGACCTTGGTAGTTGAGGTGCATGAGCAGATGTAACGGAAACTGAGGTGGACACACTAGGCTTTGGCTCTCATGAGCGGTTGTGCCACTGAGTTTAGTTTAGTTTGGTTTGAATGATAATTATGCCAAGCTAATTAAAATTCACTTTGTCTTTTAATTTTACAGGAGGGGAGATAGGTAGTACAGCAGAATAAAATATGACATGAGAAACTTTGATTTCAAGTCTAACTGAAGATCTAAATTATGTCGCCAGTCGATAATTTTTCTAGAGTTCAATATTAATGTAAATTCAAAACTCCATCCATAAATATTGCAGAGACTGCCTTTAAGTTTTTTAAACTACACTATTTACAATATGATTTTTTACTCATTTACGAGTTGTTTTATGTTTTTCAAAAGATATTACTGAAGCTATTGAATGACATCTCGTAAGAATACCTCATAAGTAATGACATTTTTTTATTTTGAAAAAAAATAACGCATTCACAGAATAATTTTAATTAGATACTTCCACAATAATTACTTAACATTTTAATAATACATTAAATAGCCACTAATTTTAAGATAATAATAATTAATTATTATTATTTTAAAGTTCCCATTCACCAATTATTTATTAATTCCTGAGTGCAATATTGATCCTTCGATAATTCTACTTTCCTCCTGAAATCTACATTAACTGTAGTTATTTCTACAATTTTGAAAGCATTTTAAGGTATCCGACTAGGTAAAAAAAGTGTTTTTATGTGACACAAATTTCGATTTTTTTTATGATTGTAGAATAAAGTCCTAACATTTAAGATTCTAAAAAACAGTCTTTATTTTAAATTTACGTAAATTAGAACTCTAGATATAGCAATTTTAATAAGGCATAGAAGTTAAAAACGAAACTTGAAGTAGTGACATCTGGACCAGAAGTGAACGATATACACAGTGTTTAAGTATTATTTCCCTAAAGTGGAATTTTAAAAACCAGAAATTTAACTATTTGCTTATTAAGCCATAGTTTGCTTATAATTATTTCACAAAATTTTGTTAAATTAACTGATGGTTTAATTAACAAACTGCAAAATTACTACGGAATTGCTATTCGAAGCAATATTGGGAACTTGGACAAAATGCAGTCTGCTGTTATTGCTACCTTCTTACATTGTTGCTAATAAAAAATAAGCCAAAACGTAGACAGTGCTCCTTCGGAGTTGAAAGTTGGTGTAAATTTAAACGTGCTAAAGCTTCTAATAAAATGTATCAGAATAAATCCTTGGGACTGCTACAAATATTGTTAACACGATAAAGCCAATTTATTTGGATTTGTGTAATAGAGATCTTTTAAAGAAATGTTTACACGGCAAAACTCAAAATCCGAACGAATGTTTTAATGGAATATTGGGGCAATACAAAAGAAGGTTTCGTTGGGCATCAAACGTTGCTTTTAAGGGCTTATATTGCTGTTGGGCATTTAAGTAATGGCTTCCAGGGATTATATATAATTTCCATATTAAATAAAATGGGTATTGTTTCGGGCAGTTATACTGTACAGGGACAAAAAACCTTTGATAATGAGCACATTGCAGATTCAAAATGTCACTCAAAGCCAACAGCAAAAAACCTGCAGAAGAAAACTTAGAGTAATTCGAAGAAAAAAAAAGACATGTAAGAATTGAGGAAGAAGAAAGAAAAACATATAAAACTGGAGAATTTTAAGTTTTTTTAATATTTACTTCATATAACTTGTAAGTATGTTTTTTAAATGTGTTTTTGTGTGAAGAATGAAATTTTCACGATAATTTTTGCATGAAAAAAGGGATATCTCCGAAACAATTGCATACAATTCAATGAAATTTGCAATACTTATGTTATAAGCCCTTGAGAGTGTAGCAAACAGCAGGTTTTAAGATACTTACATTTAATCATATTTTCTAGCCCTTTTTAGTTTAGAATATAGAGTAATTTTGACAAAAAAATCATTAACGTGAAGTTCGAATGCTTATAAAATATTTATTTTTAAAAATATTGCTTTATCCTGCTGTTTGTGACACTTCAGGTGGATCAAGAAATATGTCAATTAAATTAAAATTACATTATGTCCAATATATATTTTTTATGCTGTTTTTCTTAAAATCAAAAATTTTCTTGAATTTTATAAAAATAATATTTTTTTTCCAAAACATGGGAGATGCATGGTATTTATTTCATAATTATAACTCTTTAAGCTGATTTATATTCCTTAAAACAATAAAATTCTTCTAAAAATCAATTTTTGAAAAATTGGTCTTCGAGCCTAGTCGGGTGCCTTAACCTCATTGCAACCATCGTGCAGAGAAAACTGACGCTCATTATATCTTTACAGGCTAGAAATGTTCACGCTGGTGGAGTGGAAGTTTGGAGTGTAGGACAGCGTTTCTCAAACTGTGGGCGCCCCCCCCCCACCCTAGGGAGCGTGATAACCCTACAAGGGGGGGCGCGAGTGTATCGAAAAATCAAAAATAAAAGATTATTTTTAAAAATTATAAATTTACAGAAAGTAAGCATAAAACAAAATACAATCTGACATAATAAATAAGAAAATACACATTTACACTAATATTATACACTAATAAGTTTATCGGTTCTGTACAAAGTATTTGTTAATAAATTTATCACAAGTAAACAAAGAGCAAAAGCAATAATTAACACTGACTCCCATGGGATTGTTATTTTAAAAATTATATTCAAAATTTAATATTTATCTTGATAATTTGTGCACTTATGGGGTTAATTGTTACACCATGGTTAAATATATTATGAATGAGAAAAGTTTGCATCCATTTCAGAAGGTGAAATTACTAAACATCCGTTACTACTAACTTACTAACAATCCGTTATTATATTATTTCCCTAGCTGGTTTTATAGTTAGTTTTAAGTCAACTCATTAAATCCATCATCAGATTCTTTCATAGCCAAACACGACAGGATATAAGACTACTAATCTGAACTTAAGAATATAGACATAAATTATTTCTCTAACAAATAGAACTAAATACACTACTTCCAACGAGTTCTCGTTGAAAGAGGAATCACATGCCGAGGCCTTCCTTCATCCATCAACACCTGCTACTACACGGTTTATAACTAAAGTCGTATTGTAGCTTTAGTATCAAATTACATTATTATTACATTCAATGCAATGTTATTGTATGGGGGGGGCGTGATGAAAACTATGATAGAAAATTGGGTCGCAAATACCGAAAGTTTGAAAAGCACTGGTGTGGGATTCAGACTCAGATATCATTTTTGTCACTTCAGAAAGTTTCTACCCCAATGGTTTTACATTATTTTAGAATGTGATGTCAATAAACGTCATTTTCAGGACTTTAAAACCAATTTCAATTATTGGACGAAAACGGTAACTGTATATGAATCTTTATTGGAATTTAGTCCATATAGCTCCACCGCTATGAAGTAGGTGTTCATGCAGTAGACATGCATTCTTATATCTTTATTGTTCAAGATCTCTAAAAATTTTGGTAAGTTATGATCTTATGTCCATTTAATGTTTATTCCAATATGTAACGTTGTACAATTTTTCCAGAATCATCATTTTAGTTTGTTTGTTATAAATAGTACTATAGGTTACGCGTGCTATTATTAATCTTAACTATATTTTTCTTCACTTTTTTCTGAACTATTATGTCAATATTTTCTGCTGTAGGGGAAGATTGAATCCTGTAAGGTAATCTTAACCCAATTTCATTGTCCTAAATCGGTGACAGCTCTAGAAAACATAGTATTTTACCGTTTTGGTCTGTTAACTTTTTATATGTCTAATTATATTTTAGCGGGTTTTTATAGGTTTTCAAATCCGTTTTTATCCCTTCTCTGCTATGTAGGGTTTATAATTTGTCTATACATATTTAATTTTATTTCATTATACTTTATAAATACCTACATTTAATTTAAAAAGCATTAATGTTCAATGGACAAAGGACTTAATTATTTTTTCCAATATAACAACAAAGCACAAATAATTGATTAGAATTATGAGAAACGGTGTGTTATGTTAAATAAATCAAACTAGTATCTGGCACCTCTCGTATGATAGTGTCCATGAGCAGCTAAAAAGTTAAAATGTGGTCTCACAGCTTAGAACGTAAATGAGTATTCATTTATATCCAATAATAAGTTATGTGGATCTATTGAAACCCTAATTAAATTAAATTTTAATGGCAATGTGTAAGTGCGTATCTCACTACACTTTTAACAACATCTCCAATTTCCATTGCATTTAGTTTAAAATACTGTTAACGCTATATGGTTTGAGACTAAAAATATCGGTTGACACTAAATAATACTAAGGTAGCGACAAACTACTATGTATTTTAATGCCTTTTTTCTCTTGGCACAAAACGAAAATAGCTTAACATGAAAAGATTTCTCTTTGGGGAATGAACAAGATACAGAAAACAAAATACGGAGAGATGTTTCAAATGTTTCGTTGAAAGGAGACTAACTTGACTTTAAAATACCCTCGAAATAGCATGTGACACAAGCCAATTTTATTTATCTAACTTACTTTCACCCTCCACCTCTACAAATGCAGCATAAAAACATCTCATCTGTCATCAATTGGCTTTGGAATTCGGAGATGAATACATCGCAATGTGAGTAAAAATCAGTGAGTTTATTATATGCATCAATATATGCACAACTGTTTAAATAAAAAAGTGTTCTTTTAATAAACATAATTTTTTGAAAATGGGCTTTTTCTTTCAATATTCCTTAAATCGAAAGTTTTTTACACGAAAAAATGTTTCAGTGCCCTCATTTCTGGGTTGAACGATATTTTCACTGTAACTTAAATTTTATTTTACAGCAATCTACATTCTAATCTGACATATATATTAAATGATGATGGATAAAAATGAAATGTAAAAAGTTATTTTTGAATTGCGCGGTGTACTTTTCAGTCATATGTCACATGCTTTAAAAATATTCTTATAACAGCCTTATATCAAACGCGGGGGGAAACTAAGAGCTTTTCATAGAAAGAAAATATATTTTAATGGCTTTTTAGATAAATAAATATTAAATATTTGAAAAATATGGAAATACTAGCTGCATGGCCCGGCGTTGCACGGCAATTTCTCTTCCAATAAAATATACTTTTTTGAAATATCTGCTATTGCAGTTCTTAGAAATAGTGCATAATTTTCAGAATCACAAAATGCAAACATTCATATGTGCATTGATAAAATAAACGTAAAAAATGACAAATGAAATTAATAAATGTCTGTTTTATCTTTTTAAATTTCTAAACGACTTTTTTTTTAAAAAAATAAGGATTATCAGTTTTATTATATTTTTCAAAAATGATACAAGGGGTGATAAATGAAAAGGTACGAAACGACACGGAGGGTACAAATATAGACTTTATTCAAAATATACACCATAGGCCTGAGCACAACGATCCCACTGATGAACAAGCCGCAGGATTCCTTGTTCCCAGAATTTCTGTGGCTGTGACGAGAATCAGTCCTTCACAGTGTCCTTGAGTACGTCGTCCGAGTTGAAGCGCTTTCCTTTCAGGTGTTTCTTCAGTGGACCAAACACATGGAAATCGCAGGGTGACATGTCCGGACTGTAGGACGGATGGTCCAACGTCTCCCATTGGAACTTGTCCAGTTCCATTTGTGTGACTCTGGAGACGTGTGGACGCGCGTTATCATGGAGCAGAACCACACCTTCCGTGAGCAGCCCCGGTCTTTTGTTCTTGATGGACCTGCGTAGGCGTCGGAGTGTCTCGCAGTACACATCGGAGTTAATGCTTTTTCTGTGCTTGAGTAATTCTGTGCTCGCATCATTTGGACGCCGCTTTTTATAAGTGCCTTTGCTCTCTCCTGCGCATGCGGGCACCCGCGCATGATCCGATCCCAGTCAGAGTCTCCAATGGCATCCCGAGATGTCTCGCTACATTCTCCTTGAAGGAATATGCGAATATTAAACTATTTCATTTTTATGTCGTTTCGTACCTTTTCATTTGATCACCCCTTGTATATTGTAATCATGTTTTGTTCATTATTTTACATTGGTGTAAAATATTTTTCACATTCAAAATAATTTTTATAAGAAGTGGTATATAAATGAAAAAATGTAATACAAAATTATATTATACTCAATAAAACACACAATGGAAAAATATTTTGAAATTAAAATTACTTTTGTAACTTTAGAGAAAGCTTGAAGTATCATTATAAGGCATAGAAAAAACGGATGGCAATTAATAATGAAGCATAATATATGTGTGAACATTGCTTTTGTTTAACTTTTTTCTTTGAAAATTGCTTTTTTCAAATATTAATTTATTAACTAAATTAAAAAATGGTAACAAACAAAAAATAATTCAACAGCTTATTTCGAAAGGAAAATCATTCGTTGTGTCCCTGTACCGCAATGGACTTCTAATCCAAAGGGTTTGAATCCCACCTGGGATGGCCTAATTTCTGAGAATGTGGTTTTTTTCACTATGCAACTTTATTAGAGTAATTAAATTTAACTAATAAATAAACAGTAAAAAAACAAAAAATAGGCCAACACCATACATAGAAAGGAAAACTGCAAGGAAAATCACTTTCTATTTTGTCACTTATATTTTGTGATTCTGTCATATATATATATACGTATTTATATTGTAACTATTTAATAAAAAGTAACTTAAATAAAAAATTTCTTTGTTGACTTAAGTAGGAATTGACTTAAAAAAATTATATTGCTTGTTTCTATGGAAGTTATGCCACGTGCATTGATAAAATAAAAGTAAAACATGCAAAATTAAAGTGATAAAAGTGTCTAATTTTTTTTTATAAAAAAGGTTAGCTTAAATGTTAAAATAAATAAATAAAAATTATCATCTTTATTATATTTTTCAAAGATAATATGCATTATTTTACGTTATGTGTAATTAGCTATATATTATTTTTCACATTCAAGAAATATTTTATAAGATGTGGTACGTAAATGAAGGAATATATTACAAAATTATATTATGTTAATTAAAACACAACGGAAAAAATATTTTGAAATTTAAACTATTTTTCTAACTTTAGAGGATCAATATAAGGCACAGAAAAAGGTTGGAAATTAATAATGAAGCATATAATAGATTATTATTGCTTTTATTTTTTCTATAGAAGTTATGCCATGTGTATTGATTAAAACATAATAAAATAATATTGATAAGAGTGTAATTTTTTTAAATGTAGTTTTAAATGGTAAATAAATAAATAAGTAAAAATTATCCTTTTTATTATATTTTTCTAAGATAAATGAAGCTATTTCATTAAAAAACCGGTTAATTATGTCACACGGGTTAAATTTTGAAATAAATAAAATTCAGCTTTTTTTTACAAACATGATATATTTTAAAGATGGTAGACCCATTGCAAAGCAGTGCATCCAAAAGTTAAAAATAATTTTCTATTGAGTGTTCACATTACAATTTAGTTTCACAGTAAAGAAAGATTTCATAAAAACATATATTTGATTGTAAGAGAAAAAGTTAACATGCTAAAAAGGTAAATAGAAATGAAAAAATGAAAATATAAATAAATTTTTTTACAGAAAAGTAATAACAGTAGTATAGTTCTGCTATGGGAATTATGAGTGAAATAACCTGAAATAGATAAACCAAAAGTAAAATTAATTATGATAAAGCATTTCACTAAAATATTAAATCATAAATAACACATATTGAGAAGTCTTCAACTGGAAAAAACTCAAATTAGTATAAACTAAAAATTTAAAAAATAGATAAAATAGGATAATGATAAAATGAAATAAATCATTAAATTAAATTTTCTGTAACATTAAATTAATATTACATGAAGAATGGATGTAAAACTATCTAACATCTCTATATTACATTTAACATAAAAGTTAGATGTAATAAATTGTGAAAAAATTAAATTATTAAGAACCAAGATAAAAGAAATATCTAAAACAGACCGATGTTGAAAACCCTAATGAACCTAATAAGAGAAAAATAAACCTAGTGTTGATAAAAAATTAATTTTTTGAACAATAATTTTGCAATATTTTAATTAAAAAATATTTGTTATTCTGTTGCAAAGAACAAACAAATGAGGAAATAAAATAATAAATAATTATAGTGATATTTGAAATATGTATATCATATAGGGACCATATGGTATGTACAAAACATATGATCTTTGTAAAATTAAATGAGGACATATTATCAGAAGCAAAGTTTAACTGTGGTGCCATGAGACACAGAAATCACATCAACACTGAATTTTAAAGAAATCTTAAGAAAAATATGAAAAAAGTGTATCAAATTGCATCTTTTTTCCTCAAACATTTTGGATAACAAATGGTATAAATTGATTTTTATATTTGAAGATTGTCAGAAGCAAAATTTAGCCTAGATGCTATGTGACAAAAAGTCTGATCAACACACACATTGATTAACATCTGATATGTTGTCCTATAATGATGAGAACATGGTATTTGCTGATTTGAAATAGTCCTCAGAATACTTCTGATTCTTAAATCTTTAGGTATTTTTTTCTTTATTTCTTTTGGATTAAAATTACTATTTGTTTTTTTTTTACTGTCTATCTTACGTTTTACATATGCTACTACTTCCTAGTCATCGTTAGAATCTAACTTGAATTTTCTATCCTTGTTTCTTTCCTTTGTCTCTTTAGTTCTTTTCCTCCTTATCTTTTTCTAAACTATTTTCTCTTCCAAGATAGGACTATATTTTTTCTTAACTGAATTATCTTTAGTATCTTCAAACGTTTCGCTTTCAACGATCTTCATTTTTACAGAGGATTTAACAGTATGGAGCACAGAAAAAAAACCCAGCAGTAAAAACTACTATTTACAAGTAAATTTCGTAGAAACATTCACTCTGAGCTAACTCTTCAAACTATTTCATGTTTGTTGAAAATCAGAAAAAAAATCTGTTATAAAACATGCACAGTTAAAGAAAAAGTTTAACGAAAGAATTTTGTATTTCACTCAAGTAAGTTCATGGGAAAAAGACGATTAAAATAACTTTACCTGAAAACATCAAATGATTAACTTTTCCCTTACATAAGAACAACATTCTAAGTAAAGTGAAAAATACAAGATCTTTAATCTTAACTTTTTATTCTAATAGAAGAAAAATCTATTAAAATTAACTAATGCATCCTAGAAGAAATAAACTTGCTGAATTTTAAATTAGCTCATGATTCACGAGCGAGGAAGAAAATTCTATTATGTTTCATTATAACCGCATTAAACTCTTATCATATCAGCCGAAAGAAAACAAATTTGAGAAATAAAAGTGAAACCGAATGCCTTATAAAAGTTTCAACATCTGGTGAATATATGCTTGAGGTTAAAAGCTTTTATTTGAGTTCAGCGAGCTTAGTTAAATATATTTGCATAACTTTGGGAATTCTTCAAATTATATTAAAATGAATGTTTCACAAAGCAGTGAGCTATATAAATAAATTAAGACTACATCATAAATGATTTCCAGTTTCACAGAACATTTTGAGCAAAACTTAAACATATGTGTAATATTATGTAATACATACAGGATACATAAGAAAGCCTATTTAACTTGAAAATACTTGTGAACGCAGAGTGCTAAAGTTATGCAAATAAGGTCACAATATAATAAATTTATTACTCCACACAGCATGCTAACGAAAGCTATGTTCCTATTTGTAAAATTTGGACATAAGTATTTCCAAACTGAAAACGATGAGATAGAGCAAAATTTTGAATTAGAAAATTTTAGAGCATCCATTATTTAATACGAAAGGACATTTGGTTTTCGTTAAACTCTATGACGTAAGTACGCATTTTATGTAATAAATTGAGCCTGCCTAAATCTCTTCCTTTCAAACGCTTATACGAAATGGTGTGCAGCAGTGCTTCTTCTCAAACTGTGGGGCGCGCCCCCTGGGGGGGGCGTTATAACACTGCAAAGGGGACACGAGCATATTGAAAAATCGAACATAAACAATTATTTAAAAATTTTTTTGATGAAAGTAAACAAATAAAATACATTCTCACATAATAAAAAATAAAATACACATTTACACTGATATAATATATATATATATATATAAGTACTGCGCAATGTACATTACAATTAATTTAACAATACTAAATTAAAACCAAGTTTAATAATTACTAATGATCCCATATAGGCTTGTCATAAATAAAATCAATGAACAAATTAACACTTACTTGATAATTTGTGTACGGTTTATAATTAATCCCTTAAAATAATCAAATCCTCTGAAATAAGTAAATCCTTCCAAACACATACAGTGTGTGTCTCAAGGTCATTTTGTTGCATTCCAAAGCCTTCAGAATAATTTTATGGATAGTAGTGCACAGAAAATATCGTACTTCGGAAGGAGGTATATATACATCTGGGGCAATTAACACACCTGCTGAGGGAGACGTTTATATACGCCGACCGCACTTAAGAGGCTAAAGTCATACTGCAGGTTTAGCTTCAGAGTATAGTATTGTTAAATTTGATACATTTTGTTGATGTAAGGGGGCGCGATAAAAATTATGATTGAATATTGGGTTGCAAATATTTAAAGAATGAGAAGGACTGGTGTGCAGTGATTTTGGACATTTTGTGCTCAGGCATCAATTTATCCTATCCGTGAGAACTGAATGTTATTTCGTTACCAATTAATTAATGTACTAAAACTTTCTAATTAGAAACTTTGCTCTATCTCGTTTCGTTTTCGATTTGAAATGTCTAACTTCCCCATTTCGCCACTAGGAACACTGCTGCTTTTGCATTATATCGGACTCAGTTGTGCTTTTCTTTGCCGTGACCTCACATGCACAGTTGTAACTATTTACGTTAAAGGGTATTTCTCTCAATTTTACCCTGCATAATTTATATAATAAAATGTATTACACATACATAATTAACAATAACACCAGGATGACGAGTCTTGAACGATGACACATTTAGCCACAATCCATCATCAACACATCGTTGAGCTAACAAAGCTGTACATAAAGAGGAATAGAGGACGACATATTTGTGCAACGGATCACACTTCATACCAGGAATTTTGGTCCTGTGTCTCTGTATAACAGAGGCTCATTTAGACAGCTAGTTCCGCTTCTCTACACGGGTTATCAGCTCGAAGACTGATGAGAGAATAACCGCTATAAATCAGTGTTTCTCAATCTTTCTCAATATTATCGAACCAGTATTCAATTAAAGTTTTCATTGCACCCCCACCCCTCCATACAATTAACAATGCACTGAATTTAATAATACTAAACTTGGATGCTAAAGTAACAATACGACTTTAACCTCTTATATGCCGCCGGCGTATATATAACTCTCACTCAACCGGTGAGATAAATGCTCCGACCGTATATATATACATCTTTCCGAAGTACGATCTTCTCTGTGCATTGTTATCCATAAAATTATTTCGAAGGCTTTGGAAATCAAAAAAGCATCCTGACTGTGTTTGCGAAATATTTACATATATAAGAGGATTTAATTGTTTTTTTTCCTTTTCTCCCCCCACCCCTACCCCTCAATGCATCACATACACACGCCTATGTGGAAAACGGAGACATATGGAAGCAAATCGTGTGCATTTTTGGCAGTTAAGAGATTATTTATAAACCATACAAATTATCAAGATTTGGGTTAATTTTTGGTTTATGATTATTATTAAACTTGTTCTTATCTTAGTATTTTTAATTTAATCATAAAATTCATCGGGCAGTACTGATACATTTATAAGTGTATTAAGCAGTGTAAATATCAATTTATTTTTTTAATGTCAGAATGTATTTTGTTTGTTTACTTCATTAAAATAATAAATTTTTAAATATTCTTTCATTTTCAACTTTTCGATATGCTCGCGCCTCCCACGTAGGGTTACCATGTCCCCTGGGGGCGCCACACAGTTTGAGGATCACTGCGATAAATAATATGTGGTATTAGTTTGACCTCTTATGAGGATCTCTACGATATTGGTCAATATGATATAGACGATGTTTTTGGTTAAAAGATAGACGTTTTAAAAGGTTTCTATTAAGGCTGTCTTCGTCT
>BMAO01019912.1:0-21726 GCA_019973975.1 Trichonephila clavata | reverse complement strand
GAATAGGAGTTAGAAATTTTTTCGGTGTTCATGACGTCTCCCCTGCCAAATATCCAAGAAATGTGAAAATTCTTATTGCAATAACTTTTGATCTAATTGAAATTTTGAAAAGCGCTACATGTATTCGTGATCAGCGTCGATTTACATAAGAAAATGAGTTTGGTTGGAATAGGAGTTAGAAATTTTTTCCGTGTTCATGACGTCTCCCCTGCCAAATATCCAAAAAATGTGAAAATTTTTTATTGCAATAACTTTTGATCTAATTGAAATTTTGAAAAGCGCTACATGTATTCGTGATCAGCGTCGGATTTTACATAAGAAAATTGAGTTTGGTTGGAATAGGAGTTAGAAATTTTTTCGGTGTTCATGACGTCTCCCCTGCCAAATATCCAAGAAATGTGAAAATTTCTTATTGCAATAACTTTTGATCTAATTGAAATTTTGAAAAGCGCTACATGTATTCGTGATCAGCGTCGGATTTTACATAAGAAAATTGAGTTTGGTTGGAATAGGAGTTAGAAATTTTTTCGGTGTTCATGACGTCTCCCCTGCCAAATATCCAAGAAATGTGAAAATTTCTTATTGCAATAACTTTTGATCTAATTGAAATTTTGAAAAGCGCTACATGTATTCGTGATCAGCGTCGGATTTTACATAAGAAAATTGAGTTTGGTTGGAATAGGAGTTAGAAATTTTTTCGGTGTTCATGACGTCTCCCCTGCCAAATATCCAAGAAATGTGAAAATTTCTTATTGCAATAACTTTTGATCTAATTGAAATTTTGAAAAGCGCTACATGTATTCGTGATCAGCGTCGGATTTTACATAAGAAAATTGAGTTTGGTTGGAATAGGAGTTAGAAATTTTTTCGGTGTTCATGACGTCTCCCCTGCCAAATATCCAAGAAATGTGAAAATTTCTTATTGCAATAACTTTTGATCTAATTGAAATTTTGAAAAGCGCTACATGTATTCGTGATCAGCGTCGGATTTTACATAAGAAAATGAGTTTGGTTGGAATAGGAGTTAGAAATTTTTTCGGTGTTCATGACGTCTCCCCTGCCAAATATCCAAGAAATGTGAAAATTTCTTATTGCAATAACTTTTGATCTAATTGAAATTTTGAAAAGCGCTACATGTATTCGTGATCAGCGTCGGATTTTACATAAGAAAATAGAGTTTGGTTGGAATAGGAGTTAGAAATTTTTTCGGTGTTCATGACGTCTCCCCTGCCAAATATCCAAGAAATGTGAAAATTTCTTATTGCAATAACTTTTGATCTAATTGAAATTTTGAAAAGCGCTACATGTATTCGTGATCAGCGTCGGATTTTACATAAGAAAATAGAGTTTGGTTGGAATAGGAGTTAGAAATTTTTTCGGTGTTCATGACGTCTCCCCTGCCAAATATCCAAGAAATGTGAAAATTTCTTATTGCAATAACTTTTGATCTAATTGAAATTTTGAAAAGCGCTACATGTATTCGTGATCAGCGTCGGATTTTACATAAGAAAATTGAGTTTGGTTGGAATAGGAGTTAGAAATTTTTTCGGTGTTCATGACGTCTCCCCTGCCAAATATCCAAGAAATGTGAAAATTTCTTATTGCAATAACTTTTGATCTAATTGAAATTTTGAAAAGCGCTACATGTATTCGTGATCAGCGTCGGATTTTACATAAGAAAATTGAGTTTGGTTGGAATAGGAGTTAGAAATTTTTTCCGTGTTCATGACGTCTCCCCTGCCAAATATCCAAGAAATGTGAAAATTTCTTATTGCAATAACTTTTGATCTAATTGAAATTTTGAAAAGCGCTACATGTATTCGTGATCAGCGTCGGATTTTACATAAGAAAATTGAGTTTGGTTGGAATAGGAGTTAGAAATTTTTTCGGTGTTCATGACGTCTCCCCTGCCAAATATCCAAGAAATGTGAAAATTTCTTATTGCAATAACTTTTGATCTAATTGAAATTTTGAAAAGCGCTACATGTATTCGTGATCAGCGTCGGATTTTACATAAGAAAATTGAGTTTGGTTGGAATAGGAGTTAGAAATTTTTTCGGTGTTCATGACGTCTCCCCTGCCAAATATCCAAGAAATGTGAAAATTTCTTATTGCAATAACTTTTGATCTAATTGAAATTTTGAAAAGCGCTACATGTATTCGTGATCAGCGTCGGATTTTACATAAGAAAATTGAGTTTGGTTGGAATAGGAGTTAGAAATTTTTTCGGTGTTCATGACGTCTCCCCTGCCAAATATCCAAGAAATGTGAAAATTTCTTATTGCAATAACTTTTGATCTAATTGAAATTTTGAAAAGCGCTACATGTATTCGTGATCAGCGTCGGATTTTACATAAGAAAATTGAGTTTGGTTGGAATAGGAGTTAGAAATTTTTTCGGTGTTCATGACGTCTCCCCTGCCAAATATCCAAGAAATGTGAAAATTTCTTATTGCAATAACTTTTGATCTAATTGAAATTTTGAAAAGCGCTACATGTATTCGTGATCAGCGTCGGATTTTACATAAGAAAATTGAGTTTGGTTGGAATAGGAGTTAGAAATTTTTTCGGTGTTCATGACGTCTCCCCTGCCAAATATCCAAGAAATGTGAAAATTTCTTATTGCAATAACTTTTGATCTAATTGAAATTTTGAAAAGCGCTACATGTATTCGTGATCAGCGTCGGATTTTACATAAGAAAATAGAGTTTGGTTGGAATAGGAGTTAGAAATTTTTTCGGTGTTCATGACGTCTCCCCTGCCAAATATCCAAGAAATGTGAAAATTTCTTATTGCAATAACTTTTGATCTAATTGAAATTTTGAAAAGCGCTACATGTATTCGTGATCAGCGTCGGATTTTACATAAGAAAATAGAGTTTGGTTGGAATAGGAGTTAGAAATTTTTTCGGTGTTCATGACGTCTCCCCTGCCAAATATCCAAGAAATGTGAAAATTTCTTATTGCAATAACTTTTGATCTAATTGAAATTTTGAAAAGCGCTACATGTATTCGTGATCAGCGTCGGATTTTACATAAGAAAATTGAGTTTGGTTGGAATAGGAGTTAGAAATTTTTTCGGTGTTCATGACGTCTCCCCTGCCAAATATCCAAGAAATGTGAAAATTTCTTATTGCAATAACTTTTGATCTAATTGAAATTTTGAAAAGCGCTACATGTATTCGTGATCAGCGTCGGATTTTACATAAGAAAATTGAGTTTGGTTGGAATAGGAGTTAGAAATTTTTTCGGTGTTCATGACGTCTCCCCTGCCAAATATCCAAGAAATGTGAAAATTTCTTATTGCAATAACTTTTGATCTAATTGAAATTTTGAAAAGCGCTACATGTATTCGTGATCAGCGTCGGATTTTACATAAGAAAATTGAGTTTGGTTGGAATAGGAGTTAGAAATTTTTTCGGTGTTCATGACGTCTCCCCTGCCAAATATCCAAGAAATGTGAAAATTTCTTATTGCAATAACTTTTGATCTAATTGAAATTTTGAAAAGCGCTACATGTATTCGTGATCAGCGTCGGATTTTACATAAGAAAATTGAGTTTGGTTGGAATAGGAGTTAGAAATTTTTTCGGTGTTCATGACGTCTCCCCTGCCAAATATCCAAGAAATGTGAAAATTTCTTATTGCAATAACTTTTGATCTAATTGAAATTTTGAAAAGCGCTACATGTATTCGTGATCAGCGTCGGATTTTACATAAGAAAATTGAGTTTGGTTGGAATAGGAGTTAGAAATTTTTTCGGTGTTCATGACGTCTCCCCTGCCAAATATCCAAGAAATGTGAAAATTTCTTATTGCAATAACTTTTGATCTAATTGAAATTTTGAAAAGCGCTACATGTATTCGTGATCAGCGTCGGATTTTACATAAGAAAATTGAGTTTGGTTGGAATAGGAGTTAGAAATTTTTTCGGTGTTCATGACGTCTCCCCTGCCAAATATCCAAGAAATGTGAAAATTTCTTATTGCAATAACTTTTGATCTAATTGAAATTTTGAAAAGCGCTACATGTATTCGTGATCAGCGTCGGATTTTACATAAGAAAATTGAGTTTGGTTGGAATAGGAGTTAGAAATTTTTTCGGTGTTCATGACGTCTCCCCTGCCAAATATCCAAGAAATGTGAAAATTTCTTATTGCAATAACTTTTGATCTAATTGAAATTTTGAAAAGCGCTACATGTATTCGTGATCAGCGTCGGATTTTACATAAGAAAATTGAGTTTGGTTGGAATAGGAGTTAGAAATTTTTTCGGTGTTCATGACGTCTCCCCTGCCAAATATCCAAGAAATGTGAAAATTTCTTATTGCAATAACTTTTGATCTAATTGAAATTTTGAAAAGCGCTACATGTATTCGTGATCAGCGTCGGATTTTACATAAGAAAATTGAGTTTGGTTGGAATAGGAGTTAGAAATTTTTTCGGTGTTCATGACGTCTCCCCTGCCAAATATCCAAGAAATGTGAAAATTTCTTATTGCAATAACTTTTGATCTAATTGAAATTTTGAAAAGCGCTACATGTATTCGTGATCAGCGTCGGATTTTACATAAGAAAATTGAGTTTGGTTGGAATAGGAGTTAGAAATTTTTTCGGTGTTCATGACGTCTCCCCTGCCAAATATCCAAGAAATGTGAAAATTTCTTATTGCAATAACTTTTGATCTAATTGAAATTTTGAAAAGCGCTACATGTATTCGTGATCAGCGTCGGATTTTACATAAGAAAATTGAGTTTGGTTGGAATAGGAGTTAGAAATTTTTTCGGTGTTCATGACGTCTCCCCTGCCAAATATCCAAGAAA
Organism: Trichonephila clavata; assembly: GCA_019973975.1. NCBI lineage: Eukaryota > Metazoa > Arthropoda > Arachnida > Araneae > Nephilidae > Trichonephila > Trichonephila clavata. Next base: position 16,910 of record BMAO01019912.1, on the reverse strand, counting down.
TGTGAAAATTTCTTATTGCAATAACTTTTGATCTAATTGAAATTTTGAAAAGCGCTACATGTATTCGTGATCAGCGTCGGATTTTACATAAGAAAATAGAGTTTGGTTGGAATAGGAGTTAGAAATTTTTTCGGTGTTCATGACGTCTCCCCTGCCAAATATCCAAGAAATGTGAAAATTTCTTATTGCAATAACTTTTGATCTAATTGAAATTTTGAAAAGCGCTACATGTATTCGTGATCAGCGTCGGATTTTACATAAGAAAATTGAGTTTGGTTGGAATAGGAGTTAGAAATTTTTTCGGTGTTCATGACGTCTCCCCTGCCAAATATCCAAGAAATGTGAAAATTTCTTATTGCAATAACTTTTGATCTAATTGAAATTTTGAAAAGCGCTACATGTATTCGTGATCAGCGTCGGATTTTACATAAGAAAATAGAGTTTGGTTGGAATAGGAGTTAGAAATTTTTTCGGTGTTCATGACGTCTCCCCTGCCAAATATCCAAGAAATGTGAAAATTTCTTATTGCAATAACTTTTGATCTAATTGAAATTTTGAAAAGCGCTACATGTATTCGTGATCAGCGTCGGATTTTACATAAGAAAATTGAGTTTGGTTGGAATAGGAGTTAGAAATTTTTTCGGTGTTCATGACGTCTCCCCTGCCAAATATCCAAGAAATGTGAAAATTTCTTATTGCAATAACTTTTGATCTAATTGAAATTTTGAAAAGCGCTACATGTATTCGTGATCAGCGTCGGATTTTACATAAGAAAATTGAGTTTGGTTGGAATAGGAGTTAGAAATTTTTTCGGTGTTCATGACGTCTCCCCTGCCAAATATCCAAGAAATGTGAAAATTTCTTATTGCAATAACTTTTGATCTAATTGAAATTTTGAAAAGCGCTACATGTATTCGTGATCAGCGTCGGATTTTACATAAGAAAATTGAGTTTGGTTGGAATAGGAGTTAGAAATTTTTTCGGTGTTCATGACGTCTCCCCTGCCAAATATCCAAGAAATGTGAAAATTTCTTATTGCAATAACTTTTGATCTAATTGAAATTTTGAAAAGCGCTACATGTATTCGTGATCAGCGTCGGATTTTACATAAGAAAATTGAGTTTGGTTGGAATAGGAGTTAGAAATTTTTTCGGTGTTCATGACGTCTCCCCTGCCAAATATCCAAGAAATGTGAAAATTTCTTATTGCAATAACTTTTGATCTAATTGAAATTTTGAAAAGCGCTACATGTATTCGTGATCAGCGTCGGATTTTACATAAGAAAATTGAGTTTGGTTGGAATAGGAGTTAGAAATTTTTTCGGTGTTCATGACGTCTCCCCTGCCAAATATCCAAGAAATGTGAAAATTTCTTATTGCAATAACTTTTGATCTAATTGAAATTTTGAAAAGCGCTACATGTATTCGTGATCAGCGTCGGATTTTACATAAGAAAATTGAGTTTGGTTGGAATAGGAGTTAGAAATTTTTTCGGTGTTCATGACGTCTCCCCTGCCAAATATCCAAGAAATGTGAAAATTTCTTATTGCAATAACTTTTGATCTAATTGAAATTTTGAAAAGCGCTACATGTATTCGTGATCAGCGTCGGATTTTACATAAGAAAATAGAGTTTGGTTGGAATAGGAGTTAGAAATTTTTTCGGTGTTCATGACGTCTCCCCTGCCAAATATCCAAGAAATGTGAAAATTTCTTATTGCAATAACTTTTGATCTAATTGAAATTTTGAAAAGCGCTACATGTATTCGTGATCAGCGTCGGATTTTACATAAGAAAATAGAGTTTGGTTGGAATAGGAGTTAGAAATTTTTTCGGTGTTCATGACGTCTCCCCTGCCAAATATCCAAGAAATGTGAAAATTTCTTATTGCAATAACTTTTGATCTAATTGAAATTTTGAAAAGCGCTACATGTATTCGTGATCAGCGTCGGATTTTACATAAGAAAATTGAGTTTGGTTGGAATAGGAGTTAGAAATTTTTTCGGTGTTCATGACGTCTCCCCTGCCAAATATCCAAGAAATGTGAAAATTTCTTATTGCAATAACTTTTGATCTAATTGAAATTTTGAAAAGCGCTACATGTATTCGTGATCAGCGTCGGATTTTACATAAGAAAATGAGTTTGGTTGGAATAGGAGTTAGAAATTTTTTCGGTGTTCATGACGTCTCCCCTGCCAAATATCCAAGAAATGTGAAAATTTCTTATTGCAATAACTTTTGATCTAATTGAAATTTTGAAAAGCGCTACATGTATTCGTGATCAGCGTCGGATTTTACATAAGAAAATTGAGTTTGGTTGGAATAGGAGTTAGAAATTTTTTCGGTGTTCATGACGTCTCCCCTGCCAAATATCCAAGAAATGTGAAAATTTCTTATTGCAATAACTTTTGATCTAATTGAAATTTTGAAAAGCGCTACATGTATTCGTGATCAGCGTCGGATTTTACATAAGAAAATTGAGTTTGGTTGGAATAGGAGTTAGAAATTTTTTCGGTGTTCATGACGTCTCCCCTGCCAAATATCCAAGAAATGTGAAAATTTCTTATTGCAATAACTTTTGATCTAATTGAAATTTTGAAAAGCGCTACATGTATTCGTGATCAGCGTCGGATTTTACATAAGAAAATAGAGTTTGGTTGGAATAGGAGTTAGAAATTTTTTCGGTGTTCATGACGTCTCCCCTGCCAAATATCCAAGAAATGTGAAAATTTCTTATTGCAATAACTTTTGATCTAATTGAAATTTTGAAAAGCGCTACATGTATTCGTGATCAGCGTCGGATTTTACATAAGAAAATTGAGTTTGGTTGGAATAGGAGTTAGAAATTTTTTCGGTGTTCATGACGTCTCCCCTGCCAAATATCCAAGAAATGTGAAAATTTCTTATTGCAATAACTTTTGATCTAATTGAAATTTTGAAAAGCGCTACATGTATTCGTGATCAGCGTCGGATTTTACATAAGAAAATAGAGTTTGGTTGGAATAGGAGTTAGAAATTTTTTCCGTGTTCATGACGTCTCCCCTGCCAAATATCCAAGAAATGTGAAAATTTCTTATTGCAATAACTTTTGATCTAATTGAAATTTTGAAAAGCGCTACATGTATTCGTGATCAGCGTCGGATTTTACATAAGAAAATTGAGTTTGGTTGGAATAGGAGTTAGAAATTTTTTCGGTGTTCATGACGTCTCCCCTGCCAAATATCCAAGAAATGTGAAAATTTCTTATTGCAATAACTTTTGATCTAATTGAAATTTTGAAAAGCGCTACATGTATTCGTGATCAGCGTCGGATTTTACATAAGAAAATTGAGTTTGGTTGGAATAGGAGTTAGAAATTTTTTCGGTGTTCATGACGTCTCCCCTGCCAAATATCCAAGAAATGTGAAAATTTCTTATTGCAATAACTTTTGATCTAATTGAAATTTTGAAAAGCGCTACATGTATTCGTGATCAGCGTCGGATTTTACATAAGAAAATTGAGTTTGGTTGGAATAGGAGTTAGAAATTTTTTCGGTGTTCATGACGTCTCCCCTGCCAAATATCCAAGAAATGTGAAAATTTCTTATTGCAATAACTTTTGATCTAATTGAAATTTTGAAAAGCGCTACATGTATTCGTGATCAGCGTCGGATTTTACATAAGAAAATTGAGTTTGGTTGGAATAGGAGTTAGAAATTTTTTCGGTGTTCATGACGTCTCCCCTGCCAAATATCCAAGAAATGTGAAAATTTCTTATTGCAATAACTTTTGATCTAATTGAAATTTTGAAAAGCGCTACATGTATTCGTGATCAGCGTCGGATTTTACATAAGAAAATTGAGTTTGGTTGGAATAGGAGTTAGAAATTTTTTCGGTGTTCATGACGTCTCCCCTGCCAAATATCCAAGAAATGTGAAAATTTCTTATTGCAATAACTTTTGATCTAATTGAAATTTTGAAAAGCGCTACATGTATTCGTGATCAGCGTCGGATTTTACATAAGAAAATAGAGTTTGGTTGGAATAGGAGTTAGAAATTTTTTCGGTGTTCATGACGTCTCCCCTGCCAAATATCCAAGAAATGTGAAAATTTCTTATTGCAATAACTTTTGATCTAATTGAAATTTTGAAAAGCGCTACATGTATTCGTGATCAGCGTCGGATTTTACATAAGAAAATTGAGTTTGGTTGGAATAGGAGTTAGAAATTTTTTCGGTGTTCATGACGTCTCCCCTGCCAAATATCCAAGAAATGTGAAAATTTCTTATTGCAATAACTTTTGATCTAATTGAAATTTTGAAAAGCGCTACATGTATTCGTGATCAGCGTCGGATTTTACATAAGAAAATTGAGTTTGGTTGGAATAGGAGTTAGAAATTTTTTCGGTGTTCATGACGTCTCCCCTGCCAAATATCCAAGAAATGTGAAAATTTCTTATTGCAATAACTTTTGATCTAATTGAAATTTTGAAAAGCGCTACATGTATTCGTGATCAGCGTCGGATTTTACATAAGAAAATTGAGTTTGGTTGGAATAGGAGTTAGAAATTTTTTCGGTGTTCATGACGTCTCCCCTGCCAAATATCCAAGAAATGTGAAAATTTCTTATTGCAATAACTTTTGATCTAATTGAAATTTTGAAAAGCGCTACATGTATTCGTGATCAGCGTCGGATTTTACATAAGAAAATTGAGTTTGGTTGGAATAGGAGTTAGAAATTTTTTCGGTGTTCATGACGTCTCCCCTGCCAAATATCCAAGAAATGTGAAAATTTCTTATTGCAATAACTTTTGATCTAATTGAAATTTTGAAAAGCGCTACATGTATTCGTGATCAGCGTCGGATTTTACATAAGAAAATTGAGTTTGGTTGGAATAGGAGTTAGAAATTTTTTCGGTGTTCATGACGTCTCCCCTGCCAAATATCCAAGAAATGTGAAAATTTCTTATTGCAATAACTTTTGATCTAATTGAAATTTTGAAAAGCGCTACATGTATTCGTGATCAGCGTCGGATTTTACATAAGAAAATTGAGTTTGGTTGGAATAGGAGTTAGAAATTTTTTCGGTGTTCATGACGTCTCCCCTGCCAAATATCCAAGAAATGTGAAAATTTCTTATTGCAATAACTTTTGATCTAATTGAAATTTTGAAAAGCGCTACATGTATTCGTGATCAGCGTCGGATTTTACATAAGAAAATTGAGTTTGGTTGGAATAGGAGTTAGAAATTTTTTCGGTGTTCATGACGTCTCCCCTGCCAAATATCCAAGAAATGTGAAAATTTCTTATTGCAATAACTTTTGATCTAATTGAAATTTTGAAAAGCGCTACATGTATTCGTGATCAGCGTCGGATTTTACATAAGAAAATTGAGTTTGGTTGGAATAGGAGTTAGAAATTTTTTCGGTGTTCATGACGTCTCCCCTGCCAAATATCCAAGAAATGTGAAAATTTCTTATTGCAATAACTTTTGATCTAATTGAAATTTTGAAAAGCGCTACATGTATTCGTGATCAGCGTCGGATTTTACATAAGAAAATAGAGTTTGGTTGGAATAGGAGTTAGAAATTTTTTCGGTGTTCATGACGTCTCCCCTGCCAAATATCCAAGAAATGTGAAAATTTCTTATTGCAATAACTTTTGATCTAATTGAAATTTTGAAAAGCGCTACATGTATTCGTGATCAGCGTCGGATTTTACATAAGAAAATTGAGTTTGGTTGGAATAGGAGTTAGAAATTTTTTCGGTGTTCATGACGTCTCCCCTGCCAAATATCCAAGAAATGTGAAAATTTCTTATTGCAATAACTTTTGATCTAATTGAAATTTTGAAAAGCGCTACATGTATTCGTGATCAGCGTCGGATTTTACATAAGAAAATTGAGTTTGGTTGGAATAGGAGTTAGAAATTTTTTCGGTGTTCATGACGTCTCCCCTGCCAAATATCCAAGAAATGTGAAAATTTCTTATTGCAATAACTTTTGATCTAATTGAAATTTTGAAAAGCGCTACATGTATTCGTGATCAGCGTCGGATTTTACATAAGAAAATAGAGTTTGGTTGGAATAGGAGTTAGAAATTTTTTCGGTGTTCATGACGTCTCCCCTGCCAAATATCCAAGAAATGTGAAAATTTCTTATTGCAATAACTTTTGATCTAATTGAAATTTTGAAAAGCGCTACATGTATTCGTGATCAGCGTCGGATTTTACATAAGAAAATTGAGTTTGGTTGGAATAGGAGTTAGAAATTTTTTCGGTGTTCATGACGTCTCCCCTGCCAAATATCCAAGAAATGTGAAAATTTCTTATTGCAATAACTTTTGATCTAATTGAAATTTTGAAAAGCGCTACATGTATTCGTGATCAGCGTCGGATTTTACATAAGAAAATTGAGTTTGGTTGGAATAGGAGTTAGAAATTTTTTCGGTGTTCATGACGTCTCCCCTGCCAAATATCCAAGAAATGTGAAAATTTCTTATTGCAATAACTTTTGATCTAATTGAAATTTTGAAAAGCGCTACATGTATTCGTGATCAGCGTCGGATTTTACATAAGAAAATTGAGTTTGGTTGGAATAGGAGTTAGAAATTTTTTCGGTGTTCATGACGTCTCCCCTGCCAAATATCCAAGAAATGTGAAAATTTCTTATTGCAATAACTTTTGATCTAATTGAAATTTTGAAAAGCGCTACATGTATTCGTGATCAGCGTCGGATTTTACATAAGAAAATTGAGTTTGGTTGGAATAGGAGTTAGAAATTTTTTCGGTGTTCATGACGTCTCCCCTGCCAAATATCCAAGAAATGTGAAAATTTCTTATTGCAATAACTTTTGATCTAATTGAAATTTTGAAAAGCGCTACATGTATTCGTGATCAGCGTCGGATTTTACATAAGAAAATAGAGTTTGGTTGGAATAGGAGTTAGAAATTTTTTCGGTGTTCATGACGTCTCCCCTGCCAAATATCCAAGAAATGTGAAAATTTCTTATTGCAATAACTTTTGATCTAATTGAAATTTTGAAAAGCGCTACATGTATTCGTGATCAGCGTCGGATTTTACATAAGAAAATAGAGTTTGGTTGGAATAGGAGTTAGAAATTTTTTCGGTGTTCATGACGTCTCCCCTGCCAAATATCCAAGAAATGTGAAAATTTCTTATTGCAATAACTTTTGATCTAATTGAAATTTTGAAAAGCGCTACATGTATTCGTGATCAGCGTCGGATTTTACATAAGAAAATTGAGTTTGGTTGGAATAGGAGTTAGAAATTTTTTCGGTGTTCATGACGTCTCCCCTGCCAAATATCCAAGAAATGTGAAAATTTCTTATTGCAATAACTTTTGATCTAATTGAAATTTTGAAAAGCGCTACATGTATTCGTGATCAGCGTCGGATTTTACATAAGAAAATAGAGTTTGGTTGGAATAGGAGTTAGAAATTTTTTCGGTGTTCATGACGTCTCCCCTGCCAAATATCCAAGAAATGTGAAAATTTCTTATTGCAATAACTTTTGATCTAATTGAAATTTTGAAAAGCGCTACATGTATTCGTGATCAGCGTCGGATTTTACATAAGAAAATTGAGTTTGGTTGGAATAGGAGTTAGAAATTTTTTCGGTGTTCATGACGTCTCCCCTGCCAAATATCCAAGAAATGTGAAAATTTCTTATTGCAATAACTTTTGATCTAATTGAAATTTTGAAAAGCGCTACATGTATTCGTGATCAGCGTCGGATTTTACATAAGAAAATTGAGTTTGGTTGGAATAGGAGTTAGAAATTTTTTCGGTGTTCATGACGTCTCCCCTGCCAAATATCCAAGAAATGTGAAAATTTCTTATTGCAATAACTTTTGATCTAATTGAAATTTTGAAAAGCGCTACATGTATTCGTGATCAGCGTCGGATTTTACATAAGAAAATTGAGTTTGGTTGGAATAGGAGTTAGAAATTTTTTCGGTGTTCATGACGTCTCCCCTGCCAAATATCCAAGAAATGTGAAAATTTCTTATTGCAATAACTTTTGATCTAATTGAAATTTTGAAAAGCGCTACATGTATTCGTGATCAGCGTCGGATTTTACATAAGAAAATTGAGTTTGGTTGGAATAGGAGTTAGAAATTTTTTCGGTGTTCATGACGTCTCCCCTGCCAAATATCCAAGAAATGTGAAAATTTCTTATTGCAATAACTTTTGATCTAATTGAAATTTTGAAAAGCGCTACATGTATTCGTGATCAGCGTCGGATTTTACATAAGAAAATAGAGTTTGGTTGGAATAGGAGTTAGAAATTTTTTCGGTGTTCATGACGTCTCCCCTGCCAAATATCCAAGAAATGTGAAAATTTCTTATTGCAATAACTTTTGATCTAATTGAAATTTTGAAAAGCGCTACATGTATTCGTGATCAGCGTCGGATTTTACATAAGAAAATAGAGTTTGGTTGGAATAGGAGTTAGAAATTTTTTCGGTGTTCATGACGTCTCCCCTGCCAAATATCCAAGAAATGTGAAAATTTCTTATTGCAATAACTTTTGATCTAATTGAAATTTTGAAAAGCGCTACATGTATTCGTGATCAGCGTCGGATTTTACATAAGAAAATAGAGTTTGGTTGGAATAGGAGTTAGAAATTTTTTCGGTGTTCATGACGTCTCCCCTGCCAAATATCCAAGAAATGTGAAAATTTCTTATTGCAATAACTTTTGATCTAATTGAAATTTTGAAAAGCGCTACATGTATTCGTGATCAGCGTCGGATTTTACATAAGAAAATGAGTTTGGTTGGAATAGGAGTTAGAAATTTTTTCGGTGTTCATGACGTCTCCCCTGCCAAATATCCAAGAAATGTGAAAATTTCTTATTGCAATAACTTTTGATCTAATTGAAATTTTGAAAAGCGCTACATGTATTCGTGATCAGCGTCGGATTTTACATAAGAAAATTGAGTTTGGTTGGAATAGGAGTTAGAAATTTTTTCGGTGTTCATGACGTCTCCCCTGCCAAATATCCAAGAAATGTGAAAATTTCTTATTGCAATAACTTTTGATCTAATTGAAATTTTGAAAAGCGCTACATGTATTCGTGATCAGCGTCGGATTTTACATAAGAAAATTGAGTTTGGTTGGAATAGGAGTTAGAAATTTTTTCGGTGTTCATGACGTCTCCCCTGCCAAATATCCAAGAAATGTGAAAATTTCTTATTGCAATAACTTTTGATCTAATTGAAATTTTGAAAAGCGCTACATGTATTCGTGATCAGCGTCGGATTTTACATAAGAAAATTGAGTTTGGTTGGAATAGGAGTTAGAAATTTTTTCGGTGTTCATGACGTCTCCCCTGCCAAATATCCAAGAAATGTGAAAATTTCTTATTGCAATAACTTTTGATCTAATTGAAATTTTGAAAAGCGCTACATGTATTCGTGATCAGCGTCGGATTTTACATAAGAAAATAGAGTTTGGTTGGAATAGGAGTTAGAAATTTTTTCGGTGTTCATGACGTCTCCCCTGCCAAATATCCAAGAAATGTGAAAATTTCTTATTGCAATAACTTTTGATCTAATTGAAATTTTGAAAAGCGCTACATGTATTCGTGATCAGCGTCGGATTTTACATAAGAAAATTGAGTTTGGTTGGAATAGGAGTTAGAAATTTTTTCGGTGTTCATGACGTCTCCCCTGCCAAATATCCAAGAAATGTGAAAATTTCTTATTGCAATAACTTTTGATCTAATTGAAATTTTGAAAAGCGCTACATGTATTCGTGATCAGCGTCGGATTTTACATAAGAAAATTGAGTTTGGTTGGAATAGGAGTTAGAAATTTTTTCGGTGTTCATGACGTCTCCCCTGCCAAATATCCAAGAAATGTGAAAATTTCTTATTGCAATAACTTTTGATCTAATTGAAATTTTGAAAAGCGCTACATGTATTCGTGATCAGCGTCGGATTTTACATAAGAAAATTGAGTTTGGTTGGAATAGGAGTTAGAAATTTTTTCGGTGTTCATGACGTCTCCCCTGCCAAATATCCAAGAAATGTGAAAATTTCTTATTGCAATAACTTTTGATCTAATTGAAATTTTGAAAAGCGCTACATGTATTCGTGATCAGCGTCGGATTTTACATAAGAAAATAGAGTTTGGTTGGAATAGGAGTTAGAAATTTTTTCGGTGTTCATGACGTCTCCCCTGCCAAATATCCAAGAAATGTGAAAATTTCTTATTGCAATAACTTTTGATCTAATTGAAATTTTGAAAAGCGCTACATGTATTCGTGATCAGCGTCGGATTTTACATAAGAAAATTGAGTTTGGTTGGAATAGGAGTTAGAAATTTTTTCCGTGTTCATGACGTCTCCCCTGCCAAATATCCAAGAAATGTGAAAATTTCTTATTGCAATAACTTTTGATCTAATTGAAATTTTGAAAAGCGCTACATGTATTCGTGATCAGCGTCGGATTTTACATAAGAAAATTGAGTTTGGTTGGAATAGGAGTTAGAAATTTTTTCGGTGTTCATGACGTCTCCCCTGCCAAATATCCAAGAAATGTGAAAATTTCTTATTGCAATAACTTTTGATCTAATTGAAATTTTGAAAAGCGCTACATGTATTCGTGATCAGCGTCGGATTTTACATAAGAAAATTGAGTTTGGTTGGAATAGGAGTTAGAAATTTTTTCGGTGTTCATGACGTCTCCCCTGCCAAATATCCAAGAAATGTGAAAATTTCTTATTGCAATAACTTTTGATCTAATTGAAATTTTGAAAAGCGCTACATGTATTCGTGATCAGCGTCGGATTTTACATAAGAAAATAGAGTTTGGTTGGAATAGGAGTTAGAAATTTTTTCGGTGTTCATGACGTCTCCCCTGCCAAATATCCAAGAAATGTGAAAATTTCTTATTGCAATAACTTTTGATCTAATTGAAATTTTGAAAAGCGCTACATGTATTCGTGATCAGCGTCGGATTTTACATAAGAAAATAGAGTTTGGTTGGAATAGGAGTTAGAAATTTTTTCGGTGTTCATGACGTCTCCCCTGCCAAATATCCAAGAAATGTGAAAATTTCTTATTGCAATAACTTTTGATCTAATTGAAATTTTGAAAAGCGCTACATGTATTCGTGATCAGCGTCGGATTTTACATAAGAAAATAGAGTTTGGTTGGAATAGGAGTTAGAAATTTTTTCGGTGTTCATGACGTCTCCCCTGCCAAATATCCAAGAAATGTGAAAATTTCTTATTGCAATAACTTTTGATCTAATTGAAATTTTGAAAAGCGCTACATGTATTCGTGATCAGCGTCGGATTTTACATAAGAAAATTGAGTTTGGTTGGAATAGGAGTTAGAAATTTTTTCGGTGTTCATGACGTCTCCCCTGCCAAATATCCAAGAAATGTGAAAATTTCTTATTGCAATAACTTTTGATCTAATTGAAATTTTGAAAAGCGCTACATGTATTCGTGATCAGCGTCGGATTTTACATAAGAAAATTGAGTTTGGTTGGAATAGGAGTTAGAAATTTTTTCGGTGTTCATGACGTCTCCCCTGCCAAATATCCAAGAAATGTGAAAATTTCTTATTGCAATAACTTTTGATCTAATTGAAATTTTGAAAAGCGCTACATGTATTCGTGATCAGCGTCGGATTTTACATAAGAAAATTGAGTTTGGTTGGAATAGGAGTTAGAAATTTTTTCGGTGTTCATGACGTCTCCCCTGCCAAATATCCAAGAAATGTGAAAATTTCTTATTGCAATAACTTTTGATCTAATTGAAATTTTGAAAAGCGCTACATGTATTCGTGATCAGCGTCGGATTTTACATAAGAAAATTGAGTTTGGTTGGAATAGGAGTTAGAAATTTTTTCGGTGTTCATGACGTCTCCCCTGCCAAATATCCAAGAAATGTGAAAATTTCTTATTGCAATAACTTTTGATCTAATTGAAATTTTGAAAAGCGCTACATGTATTCGTGATCAGCGTCGGATTTTACATAAGAAAATAGAGTTTGGTTGGAATAGGAGTTAGAAATTTTTTCGGTGTTCATGACGTCTCCCCTGCCAAATATCCAAGAAATGTGAAAATTTCTTATTGCAATAACTTTTGATCTAATTGAAATTTTGAAAAGCGCTACATGTATTCGTGATCAGCGTCGGATTTTACATAAGAAAATTGAGTTTGGTTGGAATAGGAGTTAGAAATTTTTTCGGTGTTCATGACGTCTCCCCTGCCAAATATCCAAGAAATGTGAAAATTTCTTATTGCAATAACTTTTGATCTAATTGAAATTTTGAAAAGCGCTACATGTATTCGTGATCAGCGTCGGATTTTACATAAGAAAATTGAGTTTGGTTGGAATAGGAGTTAGAAATTTTTTCGGTGTTCATGACGTCTCCCCTGCCAAATATCCAAGAAATGTGAAAATTTCTTATTGCAATAACTTTTGATCTAATTGAAATTTTGAAAAGCGCTACATGTATTCGTGATCAGCGTCGGATTTTACATAAGAAAATAGAGTTTGGTTGGAATAGGAGTTAGAAATTTTTTCGGTGTTCATGACGTCTCCCCTGCCAAATATCCAAGAAATGTGAAAATTTCTTATTGCAATAACTTTTGATCTAATTGAAATTTTGAAAAGCGCTACATGTATTCGTGATCAGCGTCGGATTTTACATAAGAAAATTGAGTTTGGTTGGAATAGGAGTTAGAAATTTTTTCGGTGTTCATGACGTCTCCCCTGCCAAATATCCAAGAAATGTGAAAATTTCTTATTGCAATAACTTTTGATCTAATTGAAATTTTGAAAAGCGCTACATGTATTCGTGATCAGCGTCGGATTTTACATAAGAAAATAGAGTTTGGTTGGAATAGGAGTTAGAAATTTTTTCGGTGTTCATGACGTCTCCCCTGCCAAATATCCAAGAAATGTGAAAATTTCTTATTGCAATAACTTTTGATCTAATTGAAATTTTGAAAAGCGCTACATGTATTCGTGATCAGCGTCGGATTTTACATAAGAAAATTGAGTTTGGTTGGAATAGGAGTTAGAAATTTTTTCGGTGTTCATGACGTCTCCCCTGCCAAATATCCAAGAAATGTGAAAATTTCTTATTGCAATAACTTTTGATCTAATTGAAATTTTGAAAAGCGCTACATGTATTCGTGATCAGCGTCGGATTTTACATAAGAAAATTGAGTTTGGTTGGAATAGGAGTTAGAAATTTTTTCGGTGTTCATGACGTCTCCCCTGCCAAATATCCAAGAAATGTGAAAATTTCTTATTGCAATAACTTTTGATCTAATTGAAATTTTGAAAAGCGCTACATGTATTCGTGATCAGCGTCGGATTTTACATAAGAAAATAGAGTTTGGTTGGAATAGGAGTTAGAAATTTTTTCGGTGTTCATGACGTCTCCCCTGCCAAATATCCAAGAAATGTGAAAATTTCTTATTGCAATAACTTTTGATCTAATTGAAATTTTGAAAAGCGCTACATGTATTCGTGATCAGCGTCGGATTTTACATAAGAAAATAGAGTTTGGTTGGAATAGGAGTTAGAAATTTTTTCGGTGTTCATGACGTCTCCCCTGCCAAATATCCAAGAAATGTGAAAATTTCTTATTGCAATAACTTTTGATCTAATTGAAATTTTGAAAAGCGCTACATGTATTCGTGATCAGCGTCGGATTTTACATAAGAAAATTGAGTTTGGTTGGAATAGGAGTTAGAAATTTTTTCGGTGTTCATGACGTCTCCCCTGCCAAATATCCAAGAAATGTGAAAATTTCTTATTGCAATAACTTTTGATCTAATTGAAATTTTGAAAAGCGCTACATGTATTCGTGATCAGCGTCGGATTTTACATAAGAAAATTGAGTTTGGTTGGAATAGGAGTTAGAAATTTTTTCGGTGTTCATGACGTCTCCCCTGCCAAATATCCAAGAAATGTGAAAATTTCTTATTGCAATAACTTTTGATCTAATTGAAATTTTGAAAAGCGCTACATGTATTCGTGATCAGCGTCGGATTTTACATAAGAAAATTGAGTTTGGTTGGAATAGGAGTTAGAAATTTTTTCCGTGTTCATGACGTCTCCCCTGCCAAATATCCAAGAAATGTGAAAATTTCTTATTGCAATAACTTTTGATCTAATTGAAATTTTGAAAAGCGCTACATGTATTCGTGATCAGCGTCGGATTTTACATAAGAAAATTGAGTTTGGTTGGAATAGGAGTTAGAAATTTTTTCGTGTTCATGACGTCTCCCCTGCCAAATATCCAAGAAATGTGAAAATTTCTTATTGCAATAACTTTTGATCTAATTGAAATTTTGAAAAGCGCTACATGTATTCGTGATCAGCGTCGGATTTTACATAAGAAAATTGAGTTTGGTTGGAATAGGAGTTAGAAATTTTTTCGGTGTTCATGACGTCTCCCCTGCCAAATATCCAAGAAATGTGAAAATTTCTTATTGCAATAACTTTTGATCTAATTGAAATTTTGAAAAGCGCTACATGTATTCGTGATCAGCGTCGGATTTTACATAAGAAAATTGAGTTTGGTTGGAATAGGAGTTAGAAATTTTTTCCGTGTTCATGACGTCTCCCCTGCCAAATATCCAAGAAATGTGAAAATTTCTTATTGCAATAACTTTTGATCTAATTGAAATTTTGAAAAGCGCTACATGTATTCGTGATCAGCGTCGGATTTTACATAAGAAAATAGAGTTTGGTTGGAATAGGAGTTAGAAATTTTTTCCTTGTTCATGACGTCTCCCCTGCCAAATATCCAAGAAATGTGAAAATTTCTTATTGCAATAACTTTTGATCTAATTGAAATTTTGAAAAGCGCTACATGTATTCGTGATCAGCGTCGGATTTTACATAAGAAAATTGAGTTTGGTTGGAATAGGAGTTAGAAATTTTTTCGGTGTTCATGACGTCTCCCCTGCCAAATATCCAAGAAATGTGAAAATTTCTTATTGCAATAACTTTTGATCTAATTGAAATTTTGAAAAGCGCTACATGTATTCGTGATCAGCGTCGGATTTTACATAAGAAAATTGAGTTTGGTTGGAATAGGAGTTAGAAATTTTTTCGTGTTCATGACGTCTCCCCTGCCAAATATCCAAGAAATGTGAAAATTTCTTATTGCAATAACTTTTGATCTAATTGAAATTTTGAAAAGCGCTACATGTATTCGTGATCAGCGTCGGATTTTACATAAGAAAATAGAGTTTGGTTGGAATAGGAGTTAGAAATTTTTTCGGTGTTCATGACGTCTCCCCTGCCAAATATCCAAGAAATGTGAAAATTTCTTATTGCAATAACTTTTGATCTAATTGAAATTTTGAAAAGCGCTACATGTATTCGTGATCAGCGTCGGATTTTACATAAGAAAATTGAGTTTGGTTGGAATAGGAGTTAGAAATTTTTTCGGTGTTCATGACGTCTCCCCTGCCAAATATCCAAGAAATGTGAAAATTTCTTATTGCAATAACTTTTGATCTAATTGAAATTTTGAAAAGCGCTACATGTATTCGTGATCAGCGTCGGATTTTACATAAGAAAATAGAGTTTGGTTGGAATAGGAGTTAGAAATTTTTTCGGTGTTCATGACGTCTCCCCTGCCAAATATCCAAGAAATGTGAAAATTTCTTATTGCAATAACTTTTGATCTAATTGAAATTTTGAAAAGCGCTACATGTATTCGTGATCAGCGTCGGATTTTACATAAGAAAATTGAGTTTGGTTGGAATAGGAGTTAGAAATTTTTTCGTGTTCATGACGTCTCCCCTGCCAAATATCCAAGAAATGTGAAAATTTCTTATTGCAATAACTTTTGATCTAATTGAAATTTTGAAAAGCGCTACATGTATTCGTGATCAGCGTCGGATTTTACATAAGAAAATTGAGTTTGGTTGGAATAGGAGTTAGAAATTTTTTCGGTGTTCATGACGTCTCCCCTGCCAAATATCCAAGAAATGTGAAAATTTCTTATTGCAATAACTTTTGATCTAATTGAAATTTTGAAAAGCGCTACATGTATTCGTGATCAGCGTCGGATTTTACATAAGAAAATAGAGTTTGGTTGGAATAGGAGTTAGAAATTTTTTCGGTGTTCATGACGTCTCCCCTGCCAAATATCCAAGAAATGTGAAAATTTCTTATTGCAATAACTTTTGATCTAATTGAAATTTTGAAAAGCGCTACATGTATTCGTGATCAGCGTCGGATTTTACATAAGAAAATAGAGTTTGGTTGGAATAGGAGTTAGAAATTTTTTCGGTGTTCATGACGTCTCCCCTGCCAAATATCCAAGAAATGTGAAAATTTCTTATTGCAATAACTTTTGATCTAATTGAAATTTTGAAAAGCGCTACATGTATTCGTGATCAGCGTCGGATTTTACATAAGAAAATAGAGTTTGGTTGGAATAGGAGTTAGAAATTTTTTCGTGTTCATGACGTCTCCCCTGCCAAATATCCAAGAAATGTGAAAATTTCTTATTGCAATAACTTTTGATCTAATTGAAATTTTGAAAAGCGCTACATGTATTCGTGATCAGCGTCGGATTTTACATAAGAAAATTGAGTTTGGTTGGAATAGGAGTTAGAAATTTTTTCGGTGTTCATGACGTCTCCCCTGCCAAATATCCAAGAAATGTGAAAATTTCTTATTGCAATAACTTTTGATCTAATTGAAATTTTGAAAAGCGCTACATGTATTCGTGATCAGCGTCGGATTTTACATAAGAAAATAGAGTTTGGTTGGAATAGGAGTTAGAAATTTTTTCGGTGTTCATGACGTCTCCCCTGCCAAATATCCAAAGAAATGTGAAAATTTCTTATTGCAATAACTTTTGATCTAATTGAAATTTTGAAAAGCGCTACATGTATTCGTGATCAGCGTCGGATTTT
>BMAO01019911.1:0-13784 GCA_019973975.1 Trichonephila clavata | reverse complement strand
CATTTTTTGTCAAAAAATTCCAATCAAATATTTTTTTGTAATATCATTCTTAAAGCTATTTTATACGTATATCCTATTATTCAATTAAGGGAACCAGGAACATATACTTTCAAAGAATTGATTTTTCAATTTTAGTCTAAAATATAATGCATATTTTTCTGACTAAAAATGCATAATACTTATATGCTTGTTGATAAATAGCCCTAAAATAAAAATAAAAATGTAAACAAAAATGACCACGCCCCTTTTGACATATTTTAAATGGATAGTTTCCCCTATGTTTGATCTATATAAACTTTTGAATTTTTTTTCGTTTGAATGAATAACTCCGCTATATTGTGGCATAATATGTGTTTACAAGATCTCGAAAATTAAGATTTTCAGAATTTTAAGGTTTTATGATTATTTCAAAGAAATTATGCAGTTAATTTATTATGAAACTGGTTCATTATGTTTAATTGTTGCTTTAGATATATGTGTAAAATATTTTTGTATATTCAAGAAATATTTTTGTAAGAAATGGTACGTACATGAAAATATGTATTACAAGATCTCGAAATTTATGTTCATGTTAACTAAAACAAAGGGGAAAAAACATATGAATTTTAAAATTACTTTGTAATTCTAGAAAATGATTAAGCATTATTTTAGGCATATAAAAATAATCAAGAAAATACTAAACAAGTGAATAATATGTAAAAACATTGTTTTTTTAGTTTTTTCACTTTTCTCAAAAGCATATTTTTTTGCATTAGGTACATTTTTAAAAAAACTATAGTACAATGTGATTCAGATTTCTTATACTTCTTATACAAGATGCCTATGCATATAGTGAACTAATTTTTTTTCTTTAAATTGTGCCTAATTTTTAAAAATGGTTTTATGCATAAAAAAAGCAGAAAAATAGAAATTTTCCAAATTTTCATAGTTTTATAATATTTTTAAAGAAACTATACTAAAATTTACTGAAAAATAGGTTCACTGTCTTTTGTGTATTGTTTATATATGTGTAAGAAATATTTTGCATAAAAAAAGATACTTTTTAAAAAATGGTACCTAAACATAAGTATGTATTATGAGTTCTCAAAAATTATGTATTACTTAATTAAGTAGGGGAAAAAACGTTTGAATTAAAAAGTTATTTTTGTAGTTCTACAGAATAATTGAATTGTTTATTAAGAACATAAAATACCTAAGCTCTATTGGAAATTTCAAAAGATATATGTCTCATAAACAAAGGGTCAATTTCGGCATTTTACTCTTTCGAGCATGTACTGGTTCCCTTAACACAATGAGAATGCTATATTGAATAGCACCGTTATTCCGACTTAATTACGCGCATATACTCTCAAACTGCACTTTTCGATTTTTTGGTGAATTCGACGTATAACACGCACCCATTTTTCATTCAGTTCCTACTATTAGTTCACACTCTTCCTATATATATATATATATCTTGTTCAAATTTTCAATCGTTTATAAAATAATTTTTATTCATCCACTTAAGTTCAAAAACATTTTGTAGTGTTGATGCAGTTTTTTCAAATATTAATTCAATATTTAAATTTAATTCCTGAATAAAAAGAAACAAATATAATAATCCAACGCCATATATAAAAAAGAAAATGTCCCTGTAGCGCAAGGATAGTGCATTGGACTCCTAAACCAATAATCGTGGATTCGAATCCCACCGGGGATGGCCTAATTTCTCAGAATGTGATTTCTTTTTTACTATACTACTTTATTGGAATAATTAAATTTAATTAAATGGATAAATAATAACACAAACAAAAATAGTCCAACACCATAAATAGAAAGGAAAATGGAAAATTGCAAGGAAAATAAATCGTTTTCTATTTTGCCACAATATTGTGATTCTGTGTGTGTGTGTGTGTCACGTGTATTTACATATTTATATTAATTGTAATTATTTAATAAAAAGTAACTAAAATTTTTTCTTTGTTGACCTAAATAGAAATTGACTTATTTTTTTTTACATTACTTAGTTACGAAGAAACCTGAAATGCACAAGTATAAGGCTCTGATCTTTAGACAAAAACGGTTCACATAAAACAACAGATTACGAAATACCGCAGTGCTCGTGTACTTTGTGGACAGTGCATTAAAACTCACGGCTATTTTTAAGAGAAACCGGGTGCCAGAATATGATTTCCCGAAAAGTAGTTCCATTCTTGTGCACGAGAAAAAGCGAATTGACGAAAACGGTATAAAATTGTGGATAAAAAAAATATTTGGCGAAAATGTTCAGGGGTTTTAAAGAATCCAGAAAGTCTTAGTTTTGGATATGTTCATATGGGTTTCCATCTGACGGATAATGCCCTTCAGGGGGCTCAACTTCTTTAGGTGAGTACGGGTGTCACAATCCCGAGGTGCTCTAGTGATATTTTCCTTTTCCCACGGGGTTTACTGTCTTTGGTAAACACGGGCTTCACGAACCCGGGGTACCCTAGTGATCCTTCTCCATTTTCGACCCTCTTTCTTGTCATTCAATTCATTCTTTCTTTCTCTTCCAGTCTAGATCACAGATATTACAACAAATGTTTGGCGCAGTATAGCCGAAATCGGCTCTTGCGCCAATAAACCCCAAAATCACTCACTCACTCACTCACTCACTGACGGATAATGCGAAAACGTTTCTGATAAAGTGCAATGAAATCTTTGCAATTATTTCAGGTGTGAACGCTATTAGTTCAAACTTAAGATGAGTGCACCAATAAACCATTCAGAATAAATTTAAAAGGGCAGTAGATGTGTGGTTGTTAGAAGATGAAAAACATTACAAATGCTTATGTAAAATCTAATTCTTATATGCTCATCCCCCCTCCTCCTTTATTTTTTAAAACTCATTTTTATACTCGGCTTATAAAGCTCACCCGTAAATTTTGATCTTATTTTTTGTGCTAAGTTCGCGTTATACGTCGGAATATGCGGTAAATATAAAGCGTAGAATAACTTGTTTTCAGGAGAGAAAAGTGGATTCGAATAACAATTAAATTAAAATGAATTATTCCAACAAAACAAGGTGTGCTGTTGCCTTTTTATGTTCGAAATACAAAATTTTCGGTAGTTTTTAAATATATCATCAGAACAATCAAATAAGGATAAACAAAATCCCCTAACGAAATATGATATCATAAATCCGGAGTACGCTGGCCATCCCTCAATCACTTAAACCGGAAACAGTGGCTCCAAATTGCACACCGGACCTCCAGATCCCATGGAATCTGAGATTAATGAACAAAGTTCGTGGAGGAGGCATTCTTCGGAAAATGCCATCGATGAATTCTCCCGCGATATCTCGCGTGATTTCGGGCACTGGTGACCATCGCATTTGCATGATGATTCCCTTTGACAGTTCAGGGGATGGAACATCTTCGGAATTTCAATAAGTTTTAATCTCTCTCTTTCACTGAGAACCCTCACCCCTCTCTTTTAGGTTTGCCGCTTTCTGGTTCCTTCAGGTATTAATTGAGTATATTTTATCAATTTGGAATTCATTCAATTATGTTCTTATTTACCTTCGAATACGATTTTCTAGTGCTGTGGTGACCCCTTGTGTTAATTTGATTCTGAGTCAATGAATAAACTGTTCGTTGTGTGGAGGGGTGGGCTACTGCCACCGATTGATTTTAGGGCTGATCGATTAAGTCATTATGGAATCTGATTGAATTGCTTATTGCCCAGAACATTTTCGAATGCAAAAGTGTCGTTGGATTGTTTGAATAAACAGAGGATTGTCATTTTGGGCTGTTGATGATCATCAGAATCGATTTTTAAAAATTGTTTTGGTTAAAGTATTCTTAAAATTATAGCGGTTTGCTAAGATATTACACTTAAGAATTCAAATTGCCTAATCGAAGTCGTTAGAGAAGTTATCTGAATAGGTTTATATATTTGTTTAAAAAAAAGAATATCTACATATTTGTAGGAGAAAAGAGACTCACTCACTCATCACGAAATCTCCGGAAGTATTAAACCTATAAACTTGAAATTCAGCAGATATATTCATTTTGTTGAGTAAAGATCCGCTGAGAACGGATTTTGCAGAAATCGACAACTAAGGTTACAAGGGCATTATCGATAAAAAAAATCTACTTTTTAACTGTTAGGCCAACAAATTTGAAATTTATAAGGCATGTTTCTTTTGTTGAGTAGAAATCCGTTAAGAATGGTTTTGCCGAAATCTACTCCCAAAAGGAGGTTGCGGGAAGATTACGAAAATTTATGTTAACATAATGAAAAACAATATAAATAAAATTCACTCCCTTAACAAATTCCTACAAGGAATACGCCAAAATATTTTGCATTTAGTTAAACTAATATCATTTTGTGTAAAAATTAGATATATTCGTATTATAATAAAATGTATAATCAGGTATTTATTATTTCAATTGATGTTTTTTTGTTTTGTTTTTATGATAGTGTATGTTTTATAAAAAACATAATAATATAAACAAAACAAATAACATTTAAAAAAATTAATTAATTAATCTTTTTCATAAAAATTAATATACATTTAAAAAGTTTTTTGGGATACTAATGATTCAAAGTTATTACTCTTGCATTACTTTCAAAATAATAAAATGCGTATCACAAATGCTTCCGACTAAATTCAAACACATATGTAGACATTTCACGCGATTCGAACTAAAAATATTTTGGCGTATAGTGTTTAGGAATAATTCTCAAATTATACTTAAATAAATTTAAATTTATCAAATGAAGAATCCTAACCGAATATTTTTTATCTCAGTACAAACTATATATATATATCTAACTTCCATAAATTATCAGAGACATATGTCTGAAAATTTGTATACAAATAAAGATGTTGTTTGTCATGCAATTCAAAAATAAAATACTTTTATATCTTAAAAAATGATTTTTTGCCTGAAGTTATGTTCGGAATCACGATTTCGAAAAAGCGTACGAATGAATATTTTTTTAATACTTCACGTTAAAAAGTTTGCAGCAACTCTTCAGATATTTATCTCTACATCGAGTGACATAGCGTGGCTTTCACATGGCATTTTAACTTAGTCTGATTATCGGTTGTAAACGTCTCAACAGCTGCTCATACCTTATTTTTTTTGTGGATGGTAAAGTGTAAATGTACTCACATTTACTGGAAGTTACTTGAAGTGTGCGGTGATAATGAAACGTCATGTCATGCTATAGTGTGTATGCTTAGGCCACGAGTTCGCAACCATGGTGAGTGGAGTGTCAGCTCTAGTGCCATCATTATCAATCTTTCAGAATTAGCAAGTACATTGAAAGTAATCCTCGCTTCTGGTTTCGCGTTATTGAAACAAAATCAAACTATAGCAGTGGCATGGTGTAGATGTAGAGAAAGGGATGCCAACTCAGATATCAATCTTGTCATATGATCATGGAAATCACTAGCTGGGGTTAACTGACTTTTATAAAGAACAGAAATAGGCAACAGGTTGCATTCCTTAAAAAAAAATCTGTAGCAAGGGTCGACAGTGTATCGCTTATGAATGCTATCGTATTTGCAATGCATTCCGGATACACTCCTCCAGAGATGTGTGTTACCTACCTGTTGATATAACCCTTCTTTTTCAAATATTTCGTCTGTTCATGTTTTCACGTTTTTCTTGATAGTCATTTTTAATTATGTGTTAAGCATAAGTATTAATTTTTAAAGAAGAGAGAATTGTATTTTCTGACTTAAGCATAATAGAAAATATAATTTTTACTTTCATTAGTAGAATAAGAGTTAAAATTATGCTTGTGTTTACTTTATTATTTGAACTGTTTCCACACATTTTTGTTTCGATTAAAATTTTATACTTTTTTTGGTAACTTAATTTTTTTAACTAGTTACTATGATGTTAAATATTATTAATGATTTATAACTGATTTTATTTCCCCGTGTATAATTATGAAGACTGCAATAATTATAGAAGCATATGCATTTTTTTGCAACGTACGCTTTGATGGTTGTTAATAATCAGGTATTTTCAAATTAAAAAAAAGGCAATTTTAGTTGTTTAACACAATACTCCGGAGGTTATTTGCAGAATGCCCATGGGAACCTAGCTCACTAGAACGGGTTTAGAGCAACAAACTGCTCCCTCGGGAAACACCCCCCCCCCCCCTTCGTTCAGTGTTTGTTGTACAAAAATCTTAGCTTACAATTTTTACAGGAGTAAAAAAAGGAGGCAAAAGGAGACGGAGCTTTCAATCAAGGGAGGAAAATGACACTAAGCAAGCAACCCACATATTAAACTTCCACACCATGCTAACTTGAAGATTTTGAGTTGTCACATATTTAATGTGTATCAGTCCCTCGAGAAGGGGGAGGGTGTTCAGTGGCAGGAGGACAAAAATCCTCGACAGAAACAACTATGAGGTGAGTAGATGATCGTGTTCCCTTAATTATCGCGGCCACAATAAATTAACAGAATAATTTGTTAGGTAGAATTTAATAATGTTTATGTTTATTGTATAAATTACTTTTCTAATTTTATTTCAATATGAATGTGTGTGTATTACACTATTAATATATTTTAACTTCTATTTTTATTGTTAAATTCATACAGTCTTTTCAATTCGCGTAACCTATACACATTTTAAACATGATTATTCTATTTATTTTATAACATTGTAATTAAAAAATAAACTAATGATTTAGATTTTTTTCTTTGAACATAAGCAATGCATTTGCAGTGGTCTTTTAAAATTTTCATTGAACCCTTAGAGAGGAAAGTTTTTCCATATTTTCTCTAAGGAAAAATTAATTTAAAGTTATCAAATAAATTAAAATAACTCGGTCAAATTGCTTTTTCTTTTTAAAAAAAAAAAAATTCAAATTACAGTAAAAGTAGCACATTAGCTAAAAATTTACAAAAATTACGAAAAAAAAAATAATACTGCTACTGTTGAAAAATTACAGATGAGTCTGAATATAACAGATGAACCTAATGCTAGCTCATAAAATAGGTGACCTGGAACTGCGAATGATTTGTAATGTCCAGCAGGTGTGCTGGGGTCAATATTTTCCCACCCTTTGAGGCAAAGAGTGTAAAAAGAGGATAAACATAAAATGAATCGATTTAAAAAGGTATAAAATCACTTACATTATTCACTTACTGATATGTTTGAGGGAATGAGTACAAATTCAAACGTTGATTAATTTTTTTACATATTTTAATAAATATTAAACACATATGTGAAATGAAAAATAAAAAAAGGAAAGCGGTGTTAATATGGATTATACGTAAAAAGTTTAATTTATATTATGGATGGAATTATCTATTTGGGTTTTTTTCTCCAAATATTTGTTTTGGGGAAGGTATAACGGATGGACACCGATTTAATAAGAATAGAAATTATAATATAATGAATGATAATAATAATAAATTACAATGATTTAAAGTATAGGAATTTTTTGCCAAGGCCCAAAATAGCGAAATTTTGTTCTCACATTAAGTGAGTGTTTATTAAATCATGATATAAAGCAGCAAGAGTGATATTAGTTCTGAGCCTCTGTCAAGTGAAGTGAATGGCCCTTGGGTTGGCATCCCCCTCTCCAAAACCACCACACCAAGCTAAAGGTAGGACATAGAACCTCAGCAGATTTAATGTGCTTTACCTCTGTACATGGCAAGTATTTAGGGATATTAGGGTTCGAGCTCGTTACACGCCAGCCATGAGTTTGGGACATAACCGCTACCGCAGCCATGATGCAATCGTTGAGTGAGTGAGTGAATATTTACATCGTACTGTTAAGCTACACAAGGCTTTTGGGACAGACCTCCCAATTTTGAACCATGGTCAATTGACGAAGACGACACCTGAGCTGGCACCCCTCTCCTAACTACCACACCAACGGGAGAAGTTCGAGCTCTTGACAGATGTAACGGGCATAGCTCCGCTATACGGCGGGTCTTTAGTGGTACTGGGCTCGAACTCATGACATGCCAGCCACAATCCGATACCTTGACCACTAGGCTATCACGGCACGATGCATCGTTGAAAGAACTTCCGTAAATTAAGAGGAAACTATTGAAATTATTTCAGCCTATTATATTTTCAATTCAGTGGCGTACACATATATTGCGGGTTAGGGGGTTACATTCTAAATAATATATATAGACATAAACTTGGAGATGTAATATGTATCGTAACAATTTAAAATGTATTAGTCTTTGGTGGATTGAACCCTGTCCTTTGTATATGCACTGCCTTAACTGATTTGTATAAAGAAATTTTTAAAATTATATTTACATAAACATATTGCCTTTTTGATACTTAATCTACATTCTGCTAACCTTACACTTTTAACTATTTCTTTAATTAGCACATTAATATTACGCTCATATTACTAAATTTCATAAAAACCTTGACTTAAAAATGCTTTTTCTTGACAGAAGGAAAAAAAATCTAGAAAGCATTTGCTATAAGTATTGATCATTCACAGAAAAATGTATTCTATAATTTTATAACCAAGACCATCCTTTGCTGCCCTTAATTGAACACATATAAGTTAATTCACGAAACAACAATTCTCATTCCACATATTCATACCTAAAACCATTGATCGTTAATTGCGCATACCTTCCCAAACACATCAGAGACCCCACACGTGCACGACTTTACCTGCGGCCTCCCATCAGAACCATACGTCACACTCCCGTCGATCATTAACAAATCCATCCCTCTGTCCTACCCTAACGATAACTGCATCACGGGACTCGAATTTCGGCGTTTAGACCGCGTAATTCATAATTTTAACTCCACCTTTCCATTCGCACGATTTCGAGTCTTTTAAGCACCCTTCAGTTCATAGTGGCAGTATATATACACACACACCTAGTTTAAATGAAATAGGATGGGGTGGGGGATCAAATGTATCGGGGGTGCACGCCACGTGATAAATAAGTAGCAAGTGTGAATGGGTGCTGGGTGGAAGGATTCAAAATCGTAGGGGGTTGAGGAATTTTGATAAATGATATTTTGGCACACACATCACTAACAGCAGTCCTCCCCTCTTCCCTGAGGAAAATTAATATTCGGTTCGGCCTGTGACGTGCCAGATTTGGTCAGGGTGGTGGTTATAGATGACCTGTGTGAGGCTGGAGGAGAGATAATTGCTTTAAATTGGGACCGCATTGTGGGAATTGTATCAGAAGGGCTTCACACTTTTAAAGTTTTTTTTGTTTTAAGATCGTTTGATTTTTTCCTTATCGATCGAGTTATCATAAAAGGATGAACTTTACGGAATTCGAAACCTTTTTTTTCTCAGTAACATTTTATCAATTAATAAACTTTATTAACATATCACATGCTTTATAATTGGCTTAAGAATTTAAGACTGAGGACTAAAAATGTCGTCTTGCTCTTGTCGTGAAAACGCAGTGAGAAAACAGAGTAATAAAATAATATTATTTAAAAATATGTTAGGGAGTCATTTTCAGTCATAGGATAAATTTTTAATTTTGACAGATCTGTCGCTATAATACAGAATTATTTATAATTCCCTCCAAGATTTCAGAGCACTGAAGTAAAATAACTAAAACGAATACAGCTAAAAAGAACTCATCAAAGAATACAGAAAAAAAAGTTTTATTTACATATTTTACTGGTGTTCTACATGTGAACCCTTGGGCACACGGCGTGCATCAATACTATAGTCTCCAGTTCCTACCATTCTCTACTCAACATGGTACAATCAATGTTATTGACAGCGCATGTGGTTATCCCTTCCGTGTTATCGACAACTGGTCTATAATACAGAATTATTTATAATTCTATTACGTAAGACCAAGTATTTTGTACCCCTTTGACACTCGATACAGCAGAACTGCATGAAAGGATAACACGAGCTGTGTATAACGTTGATTGTACCACAGTGCCGATTTTAACTCATTTCGAGCCCTATGCGCAAAAGATCTACATGCCCCCTTGGTACTGGTGGATCGAAATTTATGACCAGAATATCTGGTAAGTCCAGCTTATCCTGGCCTTTCCGGACCCCGGGCCCCTGGGCACCCCCCCCCCGCAAGCGCGCAATGGAAAACTGGCACTGTAGTACTATGTTGAGCAGAGTGAGGCAGGAACTGGACTATGGTATTGATGTATGCCAAAAACCAAGGTTTAACCATAGAACACTTGTAAGGCATGTAAATAAAACTTGAATTTTTTCTGTATTGTTCCATTTTTTTTAATATATGTATTAGTCTTAAATTTTTACTATAGTACTTCGAAACCCTGGAGGGAGTTATTAATAACCCAGTATATATGTAACGTTTTCACTAGAATCAACATGTTGCTGGGATGTTTTTAGCTGGTTGCAGTCATTTAATGGATTGATGAGACGTTTCGAATTTTATTTCCATATTTTATTAATCCTAACACAAATTAAAGTAAATAGCAGCAACATAAACACACATGACTTAGAAAGCAACAAAAAGGTTCTTTTTAACCTTTCGGAGATCTCAGCTTTTATATCTTTCCCAACCAGAAGCTTTTGTAATCATACAATTTCCATTATTTAAAGCACTATTGGTCAGGATGAGTGTTTATACTAGTTGCTATTCAAACTTTTTATTTGCGACCCAATATCCAATAAAATTTTCACCCACCCCTTCCCTTTCCATACAATATTAATGAATTGAATTCAATAATACTTTACATTCACGCTAAAGCTACAATACGACATTAATATCTTAAGTGCCACCGGCTTAAATATACGCCTCACTCAGCCAAAGTGTTAATTGCTTCGGACGTATATATGCGTCTTTCCGAAATACGATCTCTGTGTACTGCTATCCATAAAATTATTTCGAAGGCTTTGGGCTACAACAAAAGGACATTGGCAATGTTTGCGAAGGATTTACTTATTTCAGAGAAGGTTTTACTTATTTATTCCTTTTTATTCCCTCCCCCCAATACATCACATACGTGTGCTTACTTGGGAAACGGTGGCATTGGGGAGCGAATCACGTAACTTCTCATCGGGTGTTAAGGGATTAATTATAAACCGTACAAATTACCAAAATGAGTGTTAATTTTTGTAAAAGTTTTATATATGACAAGTTCATGGTGTCGCTGGTAATTATTAAACATGTCCTTAACGTAGTATTGTTAAATTATCAAATATATTGATACATTTATAAGTGTATTATATCAGTACAATTGTATATTTTATATTTATTATATCAGGATATATTTTGTTTGTTTACTTTCAGTAAATTAATAATTTTTAAGAAACTATCTTTTGTTCTAAACTTTTCAATATGTTCGCGCCCCCCTCGTAGAGTTATCATGCCCCCTAGAGTGCTGCACTCTACAATTTGAGAAACGCTGGCTTATACAATATTGTATCTTCTTATCTTGAAATGTACCAAGGGGCAGTTTTTAAGTAGATAAAGCTATGATTAAAAAGGATATTTTAAATCACGGGTAACTAAAAATTCCTTATCACGCGATCTCTTGGAGGGTTCAAGACCATCATAAATTTAAAAAAAAACCCGAAAGTGTGTAAATTGAAATGGAGAATTACGTAATGTTAAAAATTATTCAGTATTTAAATTAGTTCTTAATTATCTAAGAAAAACTTTGTTTGCAATGCTAGCGATGAAGTTTTGTTTAAATGCCTGTCGGGTAAAAAACAGACTGGTTAGTACATGAAATTAACATAAAAAGTCTTTTTTAACACATATATTTATTTAATGAAACAAATATCATTTCGAGATATATTTTTACTAGAAAAATCATATTTACGATAACTTTTATTAAGAAAATCTTCAAATAATGACTGGAGATTACGTTTACCTAAACTCATAATAGTATCAATCCTGGGAAGATCCAACGTTAAGATACTTTGGAGAGCCCACGTTTGTTTGTGATTAATAACATACATTAACGGTTTGAGATTTTGAACATTTTTTCCCTTATTTCTGAGTGAATGTAGACAGCTTTATTCAGAAAAAAATCATTCAGAATCCTCGACTGTGGAATCAACTCTGTTCTGTGGAAACAATTGTTTCTCTCGCCTTCCCCTCCAATTAAGTTTTCTATAAAAAAATTTTGCTCAAAATTTATTGGCTCATAGTAGTTAACGGATTCTTAATCCTCGAGATCCTCAAGCTTAACATAATCAGTAGGGTGGATTGCAGTTATATGGAGGTAAAACAATTATTATTATTAATAGGAACCCCTACGGTAAACAGATGCTCTATCATATGGAGTTTAAAGAAAAATAATTAAAGATAATAATAAGTTTTCGAAAAATGGAAAATACTTAATTTTGGTTATGATATAAAGTTATTTTCTACAATATAAATATTAAAGTGATGATTATTGTTAAGTGAGTATTGAGTAGTGAATAGTACAATGTACATTGCAGCATTTCATAACCTCAGTTTTTAAACCAGTTCAATCCAACTTTTCCCGTCTCGTCTCGTCGTGCACTGTCATTCTACAGTAGGATTTCTTAAAAGTTTCACATTGAAGAAGTTCGTAAATGAATGGGATGTATTGTTCTTGTAACTGTTTAGTTGGTACACATCGCAATAAATATTAAATATAAGCGTGTTCAAACGAAGGAGTGATTCGAGGTATTGTCCATGAGATGGGTAGAGTCAGAAATGAGACAGATACAGGGATAGAAACAACAATATTTAATGAGTGAAATGCATACAAAGTTTTCTAAAGAAATCACCCATGACATTTAGGCAGGCGTCTCACTGCTTACGAAAAGTTATGAATTCTAACCACGAAGAACGACGTGGAACCAGTTCAGAACTGCAGCCTTTATGCCATCGTCGGAGTGAAATTGTGACCCATTATGCCGTCAACATCACCTTTCCGACTGACACTGAGCTTTGAAATTTTAGGGTCTATGTGAGTCGGGATGTTTCCATTGCATACTGACGGCTGGAAGTGGTGAACCAGGTTTTATCCTCTGCCACATATGTGCTGCACAAAGTCGTCACCGTCATCCCTGTAGCACAACAAACTTGTAAGCTCAGTCCATTGTGGCTTACACTTTCTCAATGTTAAAAACTTATTACAGCTGCCGATCCGTATTGACCAGTTGCATCCATACTAGCCATTATTAAATGAATGCCACGTCCTTACGAATGTAGTTATGACAAATCTGCTTGCGCATGTGTGTGCGTGGTACATAACCTTCACTATCGTGTTTGTTTCACGAAAATATATTGAAAATTGTTCGCAATAAGCGAAGCTTCAAACCACTTTCATTGAATACGCCTAACAGTATTAACATTCCTGTTTTCTTTAACAAAAATTACTTTGAATTTTTCATGTAAAAAATCTCAAATATCTAAACTTTATTCCTTTATGCAGTACTTACATAAAAAAATAATTTTTAAACTTTTATTTCCCTTTTATCTAAATACCAGAGAACATCTTTCCTTAGATTGGTTTTGAAAATATCGGAAAAATAATTTTCGATCACCCTAATAATCAATCTATTCTTTATGCAGTCTTTAGAATGATGTAAAAAAGCATATGTTAAATATTTCTGTTGTTAATATATTAAACTAAACTAAACTTAGTGGCCAACAGCCCATGAGGACAAGGTCTACTGTGCCCATCGCAGTATATGTAACCATTGGACACTGAGGTACAAAGAAGAATCCCGATGAGGTGGTCAGTATGAAGCGAGACACCCAGTGTTTAGTCCCCAAGCCAGCTTGGTACACATTTATCGACTACTGAAGACATGAAAGGATGAGTCGATCTTGCCTAGCCCGAGGATAGAACGC